>JAAAKQ030474127.1:0-23186 GCA_010016005.3 Zanna intricata | reverse complement strand
ACACACACACACACACACACACACACACACACACACACACATATACACACACACACACACACACACACACACATATATATATATATATATATATATATATATACATACACATACACACACACATACACATACATACATACACACACATACACATACACATACACACACACATACACATACGCACACACACATACACACACACATATATACACACACATATATACACACATACACACACATATATATACACACATACACACACATATATATACACACATACACACACACACATACACATACACACACATACACACATATATATACAGTTTAAACTTTTTGCAGCTGATCATTGAATTATAATTGCATAATCCAGCTTCATGCTGTGATCGATAATATACTGCTGATAATTTTTTTCTGTTTAATTAATGAACAAGATTTCTTTATAATAATCCTTCTTGCTTTATGAATAATTTTAACTGACCTAAATTCTGTATTATTGGGATTAATTGGGTCATTTAGAATGTTTTTGGCCTTACACAGAGATAACACAAGTATGACCAATTGGCTGACTGATATTTGTCAGTTACGATGTTTTATATGATGTGATATAAAATTTCAGACTGATCTCTTAAGTTGCTTGTTTTTGACAATTGCGAAACAAATTTGAAATTTTCTGAAAAATTTGTTAAAATTGTAGTTTTGAGCTATTGTAAAACATTTTTTAAAAGATTTAAACCTGATAGACAAAACAAAAAGAGTTAGATCCCACTTCAAAGGATTCTTCCCTTCATTTTTGAGTGTAAAAAAATGGGCTGCTGAATTTATACTGTATGCATTCAAAATGGTTAACCCCTAAGACGAGTGAAAAAATTTTCACAATAATCCACAATACTGTATTAAATGGTCGCTGACTAAAAATATGCAAGCTTGACAACATTGTAAAGATTTCTAAACACATTACTATTTTTTACACAGAACTTTAGTGCGATTCAATTGTAAGGGTGTTATTTAAGGTTTTTACTGTTGTTTCTTCCCTTTTTTTTTTTTCAGTTCAATCTTGATCATCTGGGAGTGTGACAGCATTCAGGTAAAATCTGTTTGCAAGGATCCTAAGGATCCTCTCCTTGGAAGAGTATTCCTTGAAAGATTACAGATTAAAATATATTGTGCTGTACAAGAGTTAAAATTCTGATCCCAAATATTTTTTTAGTGAACATGTTTCAAAACCTTTAAATTTTTAGATTATTTTAAAAAAAAATCTTCATTGTTTAATTGTTTTATTCTTCATTTTATAAATAAAGTTAATTATAATTTATGCATTAATGTGGTTAACAAGTTAAACTGCTAAACTACACGATTTGATGCAATGCATTTAACCTAATTAGCCTCTGGCTAGGAGTTTGCTGAATGGTTTATTGTTTTGTTGAGGACCTACAGGTGTTTGTAATATCTAGAGGAAAGATAATCTGCAGCACACTTTACAGCTTATTAATATAGATTGCAGGTCAGTAATGGCTGTTCCAGTCTAAGTAAAGGTGTCCTAATCTGTCTAGGAATTATGGATGGATTGGTACTATCTGAACGGGGCACTCTTGGACGATGTTGTTTTTTCTCATTCTATGGGTTGATTGTCCCTTCTCACTTATTTGATGCTATTCTTGCTTTTGTGAGTTTTGTTTCTTGCTTTTGATGTGTGTTTTGTTGGGTAGCTGCTAGAGTTGTTGCATTCTTACTATTGTAGTGGAAATGGCTTAACTATTAAGTCTATCCTTGTGGGGAGGGGGGTTCTGTTTTTCTTTTTATATAGTGATTGAATAGTAAGCTTAATCTTGGGTTGGGGTACTTCATGGATGAAGTCGAGCCCCTAAATCCCTGGACTAACAGATAACAAATTATGTTAGATTTATATTAAATTTAGTTAAGATATGTTAGATTTATTTAGATTCTTGCATATTTCCTTCTCTTTAAATAAAAATTTTGTTAATTAAATTTTTAACTTTTCTGATTATTGCATATTGTACAGTTAAACATGTAAACTACAGTATTAAGTTACTAACATTTTTCTGGACAGAAAGCTGAACAGTTGTTCATCAGAACCATATTTGGTTTCAGATATTACAACTGTTGTTGTTCTGATATATTTTTGCAATCCCCTTTTTTAATTGTCATTGATATGCTGTTTTCTTGCAATCATTACTTATTTCCCTGTTTCTTAATTAAATCTCTCAACATTTTTAATCGTTGTTCAGGTAAATTAAAAAAAATTATCTTAGCCTTCATTCAGTTGTTCTATTGCTCATAATTTTGTTAGGAAAAAATTTAGTAAATTATTTGTTATGAATAAAATATAGTAATAATAGCTTATATTTGTTACTTTTCATTTTAGCAGAAGTTTATTATGTTTCTTTTATGTAACAACTGTTTTTGGTATTTTTTTTTCAGGCACTGGGTTGTCTTTTATACAAACTGTGCTTCTTTTCATTGCCTTTTGGTGAGAGTACACTAGCAATCCAAAGTGGTCATTTCACCATACCTGATAACTCAAAATATTCACGAAATATGCACTGTTTAATTAGTGAGTAAAAATATTTTATTTTGTTAATTCAGTGTAAATTTATCTATTTGTGCTTGCGCATGGAGGCTGATGCATGTGTGAAATATAAACTACCAGAACACAGTAATTAGATAAGTTAATCTTATCATATTAATTCCAAATATTAGTTTTCACGGTATCTCTCTTCTTAAGTTGGTATTGAATTCTATAATTACAGTAAATCAAATTCATTTTACAATTTGTTGAAATTGTTTTGTTTTAAAAAATTATTGAAATTTATTATGAGTTTTTATGCAAATTCTATTGTCCCATACTGGAACGATGCAATATTTAAAATGTAGTATTCTTCTTTGTTCTCTTCTTATTATTGCCAACTATTAGGTTGTATTTTTATTATGTTTTTAATTAAATTGTCATCTTTAATGTGATCTGGTGGTTCATCATTTTGTATTTTTGCTTATAAATGTAATATTTTTCAAGAACGTTCATTTTTGTATCATTATTATAAACTTCCAAAATTTCTAAACTATTTTTGCAATCAGTAATACTATGTTAGCATTCTAATAAATGGTCAGCTATATTAGATGTAATCCTTTGTTTTTGTATACTCTGTAACATTCTGTAATCTTTCTTAAATGATCTATTAGTTTTACTAATATAAATACATATATATATTACTAATATAAATTACTGTACTGGAATTGTGAGTGTGCCTCTGAAAGAAATGTATTGTACAGACAGACAGTAAGTAGTGGTGTTACTCACATTGCCATAACACGAACAAGAAGCTGGTTTATGAATGATCACTGCACTTACTACATTACACAAATGATTAGTGCCAAATATTTCAACTAGAGTAGTACTCATAAGCGTTGATAGGATGAGATCAGCACTACCTATATCATGACAAATCACATTGTTTCATCTCTCACGCCACCCCCTGTTGAGGCACATTTATCTGACCCCCATCCATATTACAATTATTGCATGTAATTTTCATATTTTTCTTAATTACTTTTATTATTCTTATCTTTTAAATATTTTTTAACGTATAAAATTCTATTTTAGTAATCTATGAATTATTATTAATCTTGTTACTTTTCTGATGTTGAATTTTAGTACGATTACCATGATACATTTTATTGTTTTTTTTTTTTTTTTTTTTTATAAATGTTTCTGTAATTTCATCGTCAGAATCAGCATATATTGCTATTTGTTTTATTTCATCTATCTCTTTTTCGGTTTATTTTTATCGTATAATTAATAGTTCTATGTATCATGTTTTTCTACATATTAATTTTTGTTGACCGTGGGTTGTCAGAATTTAAATGTATTGTATTATTATCTGCTGTGGGTTTTCTTTAAACTGATATTTCTATTATATTATATGTGTTTATTTTGATTTCAGTATCTTAGAATGTATTTTTCTATTTTCTATTTCATATGTAAATTTTCAATTCTTATTATAATTGTTAGGTTTATTTAAAATGATCAAATGCTTGTTATTTACGGTTGGTTTATTTATGATTAAAATATCATCTACATAACGTATCCATAATAATATTTTGTATGTATTTAACATGCCATGAACTCTTTTATTTTCAAAATCTTGTATAGATATATTAGATATATAGGTGATTTCACGTATAAGCCTTTTGTTTGTGAATAACAGTTATTCTCAAACTCAAAAGTAATTTTGAAGACAAATAGTGATAAATGCATTTGCTTATTCTGGGATTTCTTGTGATTATTTTTTATTATTTCCCTTGTCTTGTCAATTATTGGTTGCATGCTAATGATATAACTTAACATTTTTGTGTTGAAATTAAATCTAATAGTTTTGTTTATTTATGATGTCATAACCATTTTTTATGTTATGTTTATAGCCAAAATTCATTTTTATTATAATTATTTTAGCTGTGAAATATGCAGGTGCATTTTTTAAAATTTATTAAAAGTCTTACAGGATTATTTATTTTCTATAATTATGGAATCCAGTGAGTTTTAGGGTTGATGGTATGTAGGGATGTAATCTTGCATGGTAATTAATTTTATCATAATTAATTATTGATGTATATTTAGATATTAAATCTTTTATAATTCTTAAATATTTGTTTATTGGGTTTTCTATTTTTTAAATAATTATTTATTTAATCCTTCAATGTATTTGTCTCTGTGCATAATAATTTTTTATGTATTAGTCTTCCTGATTTTAATAATATTATATCATTGTCATGAAGTTTATTTTTTTAGTTTGATAACCTCATATTTTATAATTATTTATTTTTTATATTTTGAGTTTTTACTTTTACTAACCATAATACAAAAATTAGTTAACTTTTGATAACGTAACATGTACAGCTGTTTAAAGGTTGCTTGTTAGCTGTTAACTGCTACTAAGACAGTTCTAATAGAATATTGGTTATTTGAATACACATACCTATTGTGTTAATGATACTCATTCCTTCTTACTGCTTTGGGATTGGATTTGACCAGTTTAGTATGATTATAATTTTATTACCTCCGTGAACCAAAGAATCCTTGTTCTTTCATTTGAATTAACCATTTTTATTGTAATATAGTACAGCATTTTTTGCAGCACTCTATAAGGGTTCAAGATTTAAAAATGTTTTTTCTTATCTGTCTTAACTCGTTCATTGAAAGGTTTTTATTTTAACATTTTTGACAAAAATTCCTGCCAACTCAGGTTTTGCGAGTGACTTGTGCAATCATTTTAATTTTTACATTACTTTATATCCATTATAATTATTAACTTTTATTAATTATTATCAATAGAACAATTCATATATTTTTATAAAGCTTATAAGTCGTTATTATTGTAATAGAACTAAAAGGAAATTAATATTTCCTAAAAAAAAATTGAACAATTATTTTTAAGGAAAACCATGAAATTTTTAACCTAAAACGGTCAGATATATAGTAAATTGACTTTATAAAACTTTGGATTTTTAGTATAGTACTCATTGAAAGAATAGAAACTATTATAATACTGGAAAACACCGTAATTTAACACTGTAACAAGAAACAATTCAAAGAAGAGAGATTCTTCCAGCAATGAAGTCATTTTTTTTTTATTATGACCTTGGACAAGGTATTGCATATGTAAAGAATTGAATGAAATATTGTGCCTGACCCTTACACAGAATTGAACCTGGGATATTTGGAACAATATGGTTGTGACATTTGGGCTTAATATAGAACAATATGGTTGTGATGCTTGGGCTTAGTTTTTGACTGCCCGATTTAAAACTTCTCTTCAGGAATGAATGAGTTTACTAGAAAATGCTATAAGTAATTTTTTTTTTTTTCTTTTGACTAGCATCAATTATTTCAGAAATAACTATTTCTCTAAAAAAAATTCTGTAATTAATTTATATTTATTTTAACATTTTTCTATTCCAATTAATTTATTTAGTAAATTATCTGAACATTTATATAAGATATTTGTGTTAATTTGTTTGTGATTTTGTATTTTTGGAGTTAGTTTAAATATAATGTATTTTGTTTTTACAATTTATAACATTCTCAGTAATAAAAAAAGTTAAGATTGGGAGTGTCCCCAATATGCTTCATTAAAATCACATCTGACGTGTGATGATCACAGTTTGATAATTTTTGGGTCCAACCAGTTTAATTACATTTTAATGCTAATGGCTTCTTAATACTGTACCTAGCTATTAGTCTATTTTGAATTGCGTAGCTGTCTGGTTTGATTATTGTACTGTAATGCCTGATTTTGACTTTTACTGAGATGTTTTTTTGATATAAACATCTTTTGTTAGTCGGTAGGCAAATTCCATTTTTGTTGTTATTTGGTTATGGTTTCTTCATCTCAACCATTAATTTGGATTATTTCTCTTAGGTATTTTAAATAACGTATTCAGTTGATTTTTCCATATTTCATTTTTAGTGACCTGGGTAATCTTAGTTGTTGGTTTTGGATTTTCTTTGTTTAGGAAATTTTTAACCATACTTTCTGTATGATTTCTTTTAAGTGGTTTATACTGGTTCTGCTGCCATTTTAAAATATTCTAAGAGAAAATTGTTATGTTGTAGGCAAAAGCTAGACAGCTAATTGCAGTTGTTTTGAATTTCTGACCCAGTTTTATTTGGTGGTGTGTTCAAATAAACTGTTTCATCTTCTTTCCCATTTTTATTATTTTTTCTAGAATACAATTATAAAGAGTTTATGATAAACCATTCCCTTGTTCTACTTTCAAATTCTTCTGCGAGTTCATCCATGAATTTTACTTTGAATATTGTGTTAGTTTTGTTTAGTAATGTTAATTGTTTTGGAATTCACATTGAGTTTTTGTAGAATGTCAAATAAGGAAGTTCAATTCAGTCATATGCCTTTTTGAAATCTATAAAGATTACTGCATAGTTTTTATGCCTGGTCAATTGTTTTGCTCTTATAATTGTTTTAAGATTCTAGATTTGTTCTGTATACAATTTTTTTCTGAATCCTCTTTGGTATTCTCTCATTTGTTTGTCCATGATTGGTTAGAATCCATTTTGAAGTATTTTTGAGAGGATTTTGTTTGTCGCACATTAAGAGGGAAATCCATCTATAAATATTTGTTTTATTTTTCCAATCATTTTCAAGCATATTTTCAATTTTGAATTTTTTCAGTTTTCCATATCTCTCCCAAAATGTACGAGGGTTGTCTGAAATGTTTTGAGCCTCAACATGAAGATGGCACTCGTCAACAAAAGTTATTGATTGTATTTGTGTATACATTAAAGGTACTCACTAAAATTTTAGCCATTTTGGGACACTCAATTGTTTGATAATCATTTGAGTAAGTAATTTTCAGTGTTTTTGTGAAAATGGAAAAAACTGAATATTGTGCCATGATTAAATACTTGCATTTGAAAGGCAGTAAGCCTATGCAAATTAAAATTGAGTTCAATGCTGTTTATGGGTACTCTGTCTCATCATTTGCCACCATGGAAAGATGGGTAGCTGAATTTAAACATGGTTGTACCAACTTGGTTGATGATGAGTGTTCGGCACGGCCAAAAACTGCAATCTCCACCGTTATCAGGGATAAAGTTCACCAAATGGTATTGGACAACCGATGAATTAAGGTTAGAGAGATAGCAGAGGCTATGGCCATATCAAAAAAATGTGTTTCTCATACATTAACTGAAAAATTAGATATGCATAAGCTATCCATGCTTTGGGCACTGCGTTTGTTCACTTTGGACCAAAAACACATTCAAATGAATATTTCTGAGCTCATGCTGGAGCAGTTTAAGCAAAATGAGCAGATTTTTTGCGTCAATTCATTACTATACATGAAACGTGGATCTTCCATTAAACTTTTGAGACGAAACAACACTCAAAACAGTGGACTTCAAAGTGTGAACCTATTCCAGAAAAGGTGAAGGCGATTATATCAACCGGGAAGCTGATGGCGACTGTTTTTTCGGATAGTAATAGAATTTTATTTATCAGTTATCTTCAAAAAGGCAAAACATAATGGGACAGTGTTACCGCATCATTACTTTACAAGCTGAAGGTGGAAATTACAAAAAACGACCATATTTGAAGAAGAAAAAGAAGAAAGTGTTTTTCCATCACCAACAATGCACTTGCTCACACTTTGTCTGTTCGCCATGGCTAAAATTCACAAATTGCACTTTGAATTGATAGACAGCTCACCGTATTCATTAGATCTGCCCCCAAGTGACTTTTTCTTGTTTGCTAATCTTAAAGTTTTGCTTGGAGGAAAGATATTTTCATCAGACGAGGAAGTTATCACACATGTAAATGCCTATTCTTCAGAGAAAGACGCCAACTACTGTTTGCCGGCCTCCATGGCCGAGTGGTAGCGTCTCGGCCTTTCATCCAGAGGTCCCGGGTTCGAATCCCGGTCAGGCATGGCATTTTTCACACACGCTACAACTCATTTATCTCATCCCTCTGAAGTTATACTTAATTGTGGTTCCGGAGGTTAAAAAAAAAAAAAAAAACTTCCAAACTACTGTTTGGAAGTGTTAAAGAGGTTAGGGCATTGCTGGAAAAAGTGTAGTGACATGAAAGGAGGCTTTGTTGAAAAATAAAACTATATTTGACAGAAAAAATACATCTTTCTATATTAGGCTCAAAGTTTTACAGACAACCCTCTTACTTCTGTTCTTCCCTTGGTTGTTTTCTGTTTAATTTGCGTTTGGTCTTAAATTTTGACTGTAGGTTTCCCAGGTTAAAGCTTTTTGATTCCTTCTTGAATGTTGGTTGGACTTTACAGAAACATATGGTCCTAATGTATGGCATGTTGTCATAGTGGATTCTTGTTTCTGTTTACCACCTGGAGTTATAACTTTTCTGAAAATTTCTGTCATGAAATTTTTTTGGGGACAGACAGGTCTTTCTAACAGTGTTATTGTGTTGTAAAATTGTCATATTATATATATTTAAAGAAGCTGTAGTTTATTTTGCAAAGAATAATCTATACAGTTTAAAAAGGTTAGAAACATTTTGTATTGCACCAAATTATTAAGTTTTAATTAATTTGCTAATTATTTAATTAATTTACTATAAGGTAGTAGTTATTAAATTTTGTCATTAGTGTTGCTATTTTTTCACAGTACTAAGTATTAATTTGTTTTATTTAGGATATATGCTGGAACCAGATTCAGATAAAAGGCCTGATATTTTTCAAGTATCCCATGTTGCATTTACAATGCAGGGAAAAGAATGTCCGGTCCAAAACCTTCATGTAAGTCCTTGGATTTTAAGTTATATAGTTATTTATGCAATACAGATTTTACATTAATTATAGTGATAATTTTAATTTAAAACTAAATTAATTGTTTACTTCTTTGTAAATTAATTTAACAAAATTAGTAAATTAAAGTTTAGTTTAATTAAATTAGTAATTTAAGTTTAAAGGTAAATTTTGAAAGAAACTGTATTTGAATAAAATTTTAATGATACCTAACAATAAATAAAATAAATTATAATTAATTACTAATATTTTTCTAACAATCTTTATCAATTTGTCGGAGTATTTAAAACAATATTCTTAAAATTGCTGATTTCCCACATAGTTTTCTGGATTACATTGTAATTGATATGTATTGTTTAAAATTAAATAATTTTATTAAACATCTTAGAATTCATTAGTATATGTAATTTAAAAGAAAAATTCAGTCTATACAGAATTTTGCTGTAGGCTTGTTTTTTATATATCAGGAAATGTTTACAAATAAATTAGATTTAATACGCAAATTTATAGAACAGTTTTAAAATATGTTTGAACTGAGCTTGTACAGATGTACAGTAATAAAACCTTATTAATCAGAACTTCTTTTAATCCGAATTTTGCTTAATACAGACTGTATTCGTGCAGTAACATTTTTTGTATTTATGAAGGTTTTAACCATTTATGAATGCAGTTATTGCAGTAAAAACCATAGTTTTAGAAAAATATATTAACTCAAGTGAGTTGGAAAATAATTATAAATACAGAAATCCTAATAATAAAATCAGTAGTTCGTATCTTATTGTGAAATGGAGACTAGATTTGCCAGGTCCAATGAATTAAAGTTTAATATTATATACAGTACATAAATAAAGACTACCACAGATTTTCTAGATCACCAATTAAAAACCGGTTTGATCTGAGTTTTGGCTGTAACGCATTAGGAATGCTAACATTGTCTGGCTTGTTATTATACAGTATCATACTGTAGTTGTGTTTTTGTTAGTTAAGTCTCTTTTATGTGTTAACGGAACAGCCTGTAATTTTTAATCTATGTTATTTGTTTTCATAATTTCCTCCATTTTTTAACCTGTTGGTTTTTTATGATGCATTTTCATAAAATTAAATTTTAATATGTCGTTTAGAAAGCTAGAAGTTAGTCAAAAATGAAAACACATATCTCTTTTGTTGCAACAAAAGTTACATACAATTGATTAAAAAACTTTAACAAGGTGTGTGGTAGTTAGTTTTTGGAGGGAATATGGAATCGCTAAATAAACTGTATCTAATATATATATAAAAAAAAAAAAAAAAAAAACAGTATGAGTTATTGAGTAAAAATACAATGTGAGCTCTAAAGTTTTACTAAAGTTAATAAAATTCTTGACATCAAGCATATGCATTTTGCCGCAGATGACATCTTGAAGAAGCTGTGTACAAATAGTATCATCAACATCGTTTGAATGGTGTAGCTATAAGAGGTTCTGAAATACAGGCTGCTGCTAAATGATTAGCCAGTTTTTTAGGTGTTGAGAACTTTTCAGAAAGCTCAGATTGGCTGTACAGATTTCGCTGATGACACAATATTGTCAACAAAGTAATCCATGGAGAAAGTCTAGCAGAGATAGTGAACCTATTGAACCATTTAAAAAGGGACTTGATGATCTGATTAAAAAAGAAGGCCTACCATTCAGTCAGTTGTACAATGCAGACGAGATTGGATTGTATTGGCAAGAAATACCTGAAAATCCCAAGCATCAAAGTCTGTAAAAAATATTCCTGGTGGTAAAATTGATAAGGTGCGAGTATCTGCCTTCATCTGTGGTAATGTCAAAGGTAATAGTGTATTAAAGCCAGTATAGTTGGAATGAGCAAAAATCTTGTGAAATTAAGAATGTAATGAATATGTTACTGATAGATTATTTCAGCAACAAAAGTGCTCGGTTTACAAAAGGTATCTTTACAGACTGGTTCAACTGTTATGCTGTTCCAGAAATATAAAATTATCAAACAGATACGCTCAAATTTTCTTATGATATGTAAAGGCAGTTATTATTATTGACCACGCTCCTTGCCATCCTTCTTTCCTTCATAGTGAAGATAGAAAAAATAAAATGTACGTTTTTGCTAGCCAACATGACAGTATTAATACAAGTCATGGATCAGTCTATAATTTCGCTTGAAATGGCATTACAAAAGCTTTTTAAACAAAGTTTCGGAAGTGATTGAAAGGAGTGATGGCAAGGAAGAAGATAACAGGCATACATTTCAGAATATTAATATAACTTTAGGTCAATGATCTTCAGTTTTAAAGCTGCAGTGAAGGATTAAAAAGTCCTATGTTAATAAAGGCATGGAATAAAATAATTTATGATTTACCAATGAGCAAAGAGAATAATGTGAACTACAACGTGGGATTAGAACTAGAAAATTACAGAAATGATTTATTAATGCAGGAGGACATGATGTGATACGCATGAAGTTTTCAAAGGGTGATTGAAAGCCAGCAAGAATGATCCTGATTACAAAAATTTAACATAGGAAGAAATTGTAGGACATGTAAGCGGAGTCTCAGGTTGTGAGAGTGAAAATTATGGTGGTGATAGTGACAGTACACTGAAAACAACTCTTGTAAACAAAGAGTATGTAAATTATGTGATTGACTTTATGGAAAAAAGTAAAAATAATAAATTTTTCTGTGTATTACAAACATTTGGGACATCTTTGACTTTTGGTTTCAAATGAAATGAATACTAAGTGCTATGTACACTTGAAAAATTAACAGTTTTTTCAAGTTCCTTCAAAAATTACGTCTGTTGATTGCAAACCTCATGCTCCCAAACCTGAGCTGTGTTCTTCAAACAATTTGCGTAAAAACTAATTTCAGCAGAAAGTATGCAAGTAATCAATGTTTCTTTGTTCTTTTTTTTTTTCATAGAGTGATTCATTTATTTAAACATTTGTTTTCTTTTTACTAAATTTTTGTAGCTAGAGTACTGTATTTTGTAATTTTATTTTTGTTTATGTTCTGAATATTTTATATATTAATCAATTATTTTTTGAATGTACTATATCGTGGTACATAATTTTTAAGCCAAACAAATAAAATTGTCTAATACTGCAACTAAATAATACAAATAATGAAACTACTGTATAATATGCAATAAATAAGTGTATTTTACAACAAAGTTGAGTCTGTGTTTAAAACCATGATTCTCAAATATTCATGTTAACTTAGACTTCAGGTAATTCATATAACCTCAAGCCCCATTAAATTTGGATTAATGGGTTAACTTGTGAGTTGCTTTGTGTATATGCAGTTACATGAGACAATTGTTTGAGCATAGCTGGTAAGGTATATTTTATTTGCTAATTGTCATAGAATTTTTTTAATACTAATTCTCATACAATTATTGTGCTAAGCCTGAATCCAGTAATCAAGCATGCTGAAAGCCTTTAGTGTGATGCAGTTTGTAAAGACACTGTATGAAGGCTGTCCCTGTATGAAGGACACTGTAATGAACTTTATCTTATACCACATTGTATTTATTGGAACCAAGTGTACTTAATCAGTTTAATTAGTTTTTTGATAAAATTCATAAGTTCTTAAAAATCATCAAAATTAATTATATCTTTACAGAATATGAGGCCCACATTGCAACTTCTAGAAAGGCCAGCCAACACTTCTCCTTTAAAGCAGCCTTTTTTTTGCAAACAATACTCTAATGCTTGTCTTTTTCAACTTAATCCCCATTTAGTTTTGCACACTGATACAGTCTTGTTTTCCACTGGTTGAGGGCATGGAGCAGATCAGTTTCTTCAGCTTCATTTATAATATATTTGAAAAAATTATTTAGAAATTAGTAAATATTAAATTTGTATTTAATCTTGGTCGAATACAGAATAAAAATAAACCTACATAGAAACTGGCACAATAATATTCTGCAATGTGCTCATAAGGAAAATAAAATAATTTTTTTTACGTATATAAACAAATAGTAGAATGATTTTAGAATAAACTTTTTAAATTTATATTATAAAAATATTATTTTACATCTGTATACAATTATGACTGAAAATTTTGTAATTAATAGTGGGATTTCACCTTGACTTTTTTTAAAATTTAATTTTTTAATGTATTTAACACATTAAAATACATTAAAAACACATTAATGTAAATACATTAAAAAACTACTTGTTAAATAGTAATGTTGACCAGACATTGATATTAATTATTAAAATTCTTAATTACTAGAAGTCAATAATATATATTATTAAACGTCTTGAGGGAAGCAGCACTCTGGGAACAGCACCACCCAGTATTGCATAACTCTTGTGATCTGGAAGAATTAGGCTTGGTTAGTATTTTATTAACTTTATAATGATTTTTCTGTTCATGCTGTTATCTTCTGATATGTCATAGTTGTTATGAATCCATCACAGAAAAAATGATGCATCTTACTTTCTTGATAGGACCGCTTTAGTCTGTTTGTATTTTGTATATCCTAATACCTTTTTCTTTTATGATTTACTCAATAAAGAATACTTAAATTATTAATTTGTTATAATTTCTAATGTTTTAATTGTTTATACTTAATATTGTTGTTGTTATTTAGAAATTTAAGTTGTTATTTATAAAGAATTAATAATTAATTTAGAAATTATATTGTACAGCTAATCAATTTTAGTTTAATAGTGAAGTGTTATTTTTATGACTGTTATCAGACTTTTATTTTGTACTTGTTTTAATCCCTTTAAAGCTTTTTTTATTGGATGAGCTTTATACATATGTTTTTTTTACTGCCACTAAGCTGAATTTAGATCAAATTTTTTTATATATTTCCAACTTTTTAGTTTTTATTTAAAAAAAAAAAAAAATAGTTTTTATTAAAAGATTGGTATGTTATTATATATAAAAAGTTTAAAAATGAATAATTTATTTACTTTTGCCAAAAATGTTTGTCATTATTGCGATTTTAGATTTTTTAGGAGCTGCTATATTTTTTATATCTTATTTCTGATAGAATATTTTCATGTACTTTATTTGAAGTATACTTTAACTGAATAACTTGTTACAGCTTCAGTTGCATTATAAAATTTTTTAAATAATACATATTTATAAGATTGTGCGTAATCATCTGTGTAGCATCAGTATTTTTATTTTTTTCTTGAATATTAACTAATACAAAAACTGTCTTAAAGCTACTTTACACTTTAACCTTTTACAAATATATCTAAACAATGAGTTTGTTTTTGCTGCTGCAAGTATTGTTGTATTAGCACCGTGGTTTTTGTTTCAACTATTTGTTAATCGTTTCACAGTCTTTTATTTAAAATAATAAATATATGTATATTTGAATTATAACAATAAAAAAAAAAATCAAACGACATGAGACCAATAAAATAAGGAGAATAGTAATATAGCAAACAATTCAGATTTAGTAGAAAAATACTGCTTTTGATTATGGCGTTTAGACTCATAAATATAAAAACAGTCAATGAATTATTTTAATTTATTCAATTTCTATAATTATGTCTTCCATTTTCTATATAGTAATGCTTAATTGAAGCAAAAGTGGTGTTAATAACTAGTATACACAGAGAATATTGAGATGTGCTTCAAATTCATCATGAAAAGTTATTAATGACAGCAGACACAATTTTGAAATTTATATAGAATAGCTAAAAACTATTAAAAAAAAAAAAATTAAAACAAAATTTATTTATATTTCAGTTTTCTCCATCTAAGTAGGGGCAGTATTTATATAATGACAGTTTTCCACTAAAAAGTACAATGTTTATGTAAATGCTGACCTGTAAAATAAAAAATTTCTCCAATAATCTATTTCTTGAATTCAGCATTTAGTTTAAAAGGTAATTATTTTTATTTAATTATCTGTTAATTAAGCAGACTTTTTTTTATATTTGATTATGTTTTTTTATATTTGAATTTTTTTTTGCAAAATTAAAACTGAAGGTTAATTAAAGCTCAATATTTAATTTTAAAGTGAATGAAACAGAAAGTGTCTTTTGTCAGTGATATGAAGTTTTACAAAGGGAGGTCCTCTTGACTTATAGCAGAATGTTTTAGTACTATTTTAAAGGATATAATCTATATGCTTAATATTTAAAAATAAAATTTAATCAGTTTTGAAGTTTTGATATTTTATTTATCTATTTGTGTGTAGTTAATTTATTTTAGTACTTGAATGTGTGATAATGTTACTGACTAATTTTTTTACTATCGCGTATTAAATATAATGTGATATTCCATCCTGAAGGATTTTATTCGTTGTTCTGGTGGTTATAAATATATAAGACTATAAATGGATTTGGAAAATAATATAAATATTCTTAGTTTGATTATGTGTTCAGGATATTATTTTTGTTACTATATCACTGCCCTTTTACACAATATCTTCCAGTCTTTATAATTACTATGATGCATGTAAAACAATGAAGTACAAGCAACGCCAATTATAGTTACTTTCTCAATTGTGTTCTCTATATGGTCAGTACCTGTGGTGAAATAAATAAAAATGTTGTCATGGGTAGGCTGAATATTAACTGAATTTCAGTGGGCTTGATATGCCAATGTGTAGTTGAGTATTTGGCTCGGGGAAGAGGAAAAGTAAATCATTTAATAATTCACTTTTCCTGGTAAGTCTGGTATACGATGCTTTTCAGTTTTGAGAACGGTTTACTGATTGGAGGAATGAGTTGTATTTCATATTGTCTCATTTGTTACAGAACTGTGGTAAGACTGTTAGTTACAGAGTTTGATATTGTTTTACATGGATTCAACTTATGGACCAAAACATTTATGGTTGTGAAATATTGTACACTACTGCTGATTTATAGATAGATCAGGACAAGATTTACTATAAAAATTTTATATTCTTTGGTAATGATAAAACTTATTAGTATAAATAATTTGGTATTTATCTTATATTTATCTCTCGATCATTAATCTCCATATATTTATCATATGCATTTTGTCATCTAATTTATCTGCTTCATCCTGGTATTTAATTGCTAACAGAAAGTACCTGTGCCAGTGGTCGACCAGCTACCTCAACCATTAATGGAAAGTGAAGCTGCAAAACGTGCTCCAGTCAAGTCAATCGTCAAGCAGACTGTTTCCGCACCAGTTGTTGTTGAAGGAACGAGCGTCACTCCGAGACAGCGACCGAAGCCATTAATGTCCGGTGGTCTTCCTCCTCCAATTGGATCTTCCCCTACACCCAAACGGCCGCCTCCTGTTTCTCCTCCTCCTCCTCCTTCAAACCCTCCTATTCAATTTCCTATTCAGCCCCCTGGTCGAACTTCTCAGGTCACCAAAAATAATAGTATCGATTCATCTGAAGCTCTCTTCCCACCCTCAGGTAAGTTTTCATTTAGTTTTGTATACAATAAAAAAAAATTATTTTTTAATTATCTTAAAATTCACTCTTAAGAATGTGTGGTTATTTTTAAGTAGTAAATTATTGAGATGTGTTATTCTTTAAAATATGTATAAAAATAATTTTTTGTGGTTACTTACCAGTTAGCTTGTTCAGACTAATTTCTCAGTTTTTAAACTGATCACTTATAATAAACTTAATTATCAACATTCATAAGTTATATTTATATTTGAGTAAGTGTAGAGGATGGATAAGAGAGATGGTTTTATTGTAAAGCATGAGAAGAGACATGCAATTTTGAATTATTACCAATCTATTTTTCAACTGCAGTTGAAGTTGGGTATTAAAAAAGTTACAGTCATAACCTGCTTAGAGTTTAGAAATTATTCTGTGATTGTACAGCACTAATTGAAACAAATATTCAGTTGGTTGTATTGAAAATATTTTTTCTAAAATTCTATTTGTTTGAATAGAAAAATCAATACAGATACTTGCTTTAGTAATATGGAATGAGAATTTCAGAAATATAGAAGTGATTACAAAATTTGATTAAAAACATTAGAATAATCTTTTAACTACAGTACAGTAATTCAAGAACAATTAAACATCAACAAATCTTAACTGTGTAATTGATTTCAAATGAATTGAAATAAAGGTATAACTTTCTGAAAAAAAAAGTAACAAAAGTGGTAAAATCAAAATTGAAAATTACAAAATTTATTTTAAAATCTAATTTATGATCATTATATTGTAGATAGTATTGTATTTTAGATAATTCATTTTAAGATAAAGTGGTCTTTTTTTCATACCTTTTATACTTATAATAATTTAGAGAATCCTAATGGCAAGTCTGTTATGATACAAATACATATAAATCAATATTATAGTTATAATATCAAATATATAATATATATATTATAGTTATAAATCAAATATAGTGGGATTTTTGTTCCTAAGTGTCTATGGTTATTAGGACTGGGTCTGTGCTTCTGGTATGCTTGGGTGGGGTCATTAGGAGTGGGGAGAGCTGACCATTAAACACTCCAACCAATTTGTCAGTAATGCTCATGAGTGTGAGCAACAGGTGCATCAGTCTACTGCGCAACACATAATTTTAAAGTTTCTTGCTCGTGAAGGAGTTCAAGCAACGAACATTTTTCGGAGATTGACTGCACAGTTTGGAGACCAAATATTTGTCAAGGATCAGTGTGTTTTCCTGGCATAAAGAGTTCAAGGAAGAATGAGAATGGTGGAAAATGAGGAACACTACCAGCGTCCTCAGACCAGCATTTCAGATGAAAATATTGGCGCGGCTTGAGACATTCTTGAAGATGATTGACAGATGCGAGTATCCGAAATTGCAGATCAGGTTGGAATAAGTTATGGGAGGGTTATAAGTGGTGGGAATAAGATATGTCATTTGATCATCACAAATGATCTACAGTTCCGTAATATGTGTACCACATGGGTCCCTCCCTCGCCTTTTGATCGCAGATCAGAAATTGAGATGTTTGGAGATCTTTCAAAGGTTTACAGCAAGGTTTGTGAAAGAATTGTCATTTTTGAGTCTGATTGTCACCTGCGATGAAACGTGGCTCCACCACTACACTTCCCAGGTGAATCAAGTCTGTGGAGTAGTGGAAGGAAGGTGAGGCAGCCCCAGTGAAAACCAATACTCAAATGTTGTCTGACAAGGTTCTTTCACCCATTTTTTTTTCAACTGGTGAGACATTTTGCTTGAGTGACACACAGTCAGTACTGCTTACTACTGCGAGCTGTTGAATGTGGTAAGGGCTGCATATTGCTGCAAAAGATGAGACCAGTTAATTCAAGAGGCCATCCTCCTTGACAATGCCTGGCTTCATATTGCAGCTCTAACAGTCTTAAAACTAGAAGAATTGCACTAGACTCAACATGAGCTTCCTTCTTAAATCTTGGACCTACTGCCCTGTGATTTTCATTTGTTTAATTCACTTAAAGAAACTCTAGGAGGGCAAAGATTTGAAGGTGATGAGGCGTGAAGGGATTTGTGTGCAATTGGCTCTTGATGCAACCAGCTTCATTCTACAATGCTGCAATAAAAAACCTTCCTCCAGCTGGGAAAAAATGTATATAATGTTTCTAAAGTAGGAAACTATGTAGAAAAATAAATTATATTTGCTTTTTATTTTTAAACGAATAAATTAAAAAAAAATATATAAAATACTTTTTGTAATTGATTTACCCTCGTATTATCTTTTACCTATTTCAAAATTTTGGCCACCATCTTACTTCTGCCTTATTGGATTAAAATTTTTTTTTAAGTGGTACTATACTCATATGACATTTTCAAATCAGATTTGATAAAATAATTGATGATGAAAACTGTGCATTGACATCTATCTGTTTTCAAGATGTTAGCTATTGTAGTAACCAATAGTGCTACTTTATTAATTTTCAATATGTCGATTCTGATTAACAATAAATTAATCGTGTAAAAATAAAAATTGAATATAAAATTGAAAATAAATTAGAAATAGAATCATAAAAAATATAAAATGAATAAAAAAATTGAACATTTTTTTATTCTTTATTTTGTTATTATTATTGGGAGTGCAGGCTCAAACTGTTGTCTGCCCCTAGGCAGATTTTGGAATATTGTCTTTTGGCAGTAGTATATTCTATCTCTTCTACACTTCTATCGTTTGCAACCATATCAGAACTTCAGTTATTGGGTTCTTCAGGTCTGAAGATTATGTATTAGGGTTTTGTAACCAATGAACTTCAAATCGTCCTCTCAAGAAAAAATCCAATGGATATTTGCGTGGAACTTCTGGAGAATGTTCTGATCATTCCAGTGATCCTCTTCGATCTAATCATTTTTCTGGAAATTCAGTATTTAAGGACTCTCTTATTTAATTATTAATGAGGTAGGGTAACTTTTTTCTGGAAATTGGTTTTACCTTACAGAATGTTTTCCTAGGTTATCAACTGTAATGTTTCTAATAGTTTGCACAATTTCCTTTCTTAACATCTGCAGATAAACAGCTTCTGTAAGATTGCCATTAATGAATAAAGGCCTATTTACATAATTATGGCAATCTAAACATTAACTTTTTTTGGAGAATTAAGTGTTAGTTTCAAGGAATAGATGTGGATTATTGGTATCATGATATCTTGAATTGTGTTTATTAATAAACCCTTTTTCATACAAAGTGCATTCACCACTGTAGCAGGTATTTTGGGTAAATAATGGGTTATCTGTCGTAATATTCACCATTTTTTCACAAAATTAACTTCAGCATTGAGAATCCTTCATTGAATTGATGATTTGTAGTTGCATCTTGTAAGAGTGGAGTTCTGTTTTAAAATGTTTCTTGTAACATTTATGTTTAATTTCATACTTATTACCATTATTGTAATGGACTATTTAGGATTTTCCAAAAAACAGAAAAAAGTATAATTTTTTTAACTTCAAATAGTAGAGGTTGAGGTGTTTTCTTTTTACTATTAATAAATCCATTTATACTGAACTTATCTCTACTAGCTTGTTATTGGTAGCTTCTGAAAACAGAATTATTGGAAGATTGTTGGCTTCTTTTTGTTTTCTAATACTTTCTACTGCTAGTTCCAAAAATACATATAATTTAATTTTTTTTATTATAAAGTGTACCGCCATTGTAATACTAGTTTTATACAAAACAATTCATACTGTTGAACAGTTTGAATAACCACTATTTGAATAATAAAGCAAAAATGAAAAACTGTCCTAAATAAAAAAATAAGTTTTAAACAGTGTTGTAGTTTATAGTATTACTTCGAACGTATTACTTTATTATACTTACTGCAGAATTTGTTACTTTTTTCGAACTAAAAAAAAGAAAAAGTTAAATTGTTTATTTAAATTAAAAATAACAATATTGTACAAACTAATCTGCAGTGGTATTTAAAATATCAGCTATTAAATTGATACGGATGATTTAGTTCTAATGATTCAAAGGATTTTTAAGAGAAAATCAATGAATCTAAATTGAATCAATAAATTTTTATGAAGTACTTGTTTTTAATATTTTTTTTTATTTTTTTTTTATTTTTTTTTTTAGACCAGAGATTTGTCCAAAGAAGTTTCCTCAGTTGTTAAGCCTTTTTAATGGCTAAATTTAAAAACAGATAAAATACTGATGTTGTGCAGTTTTTGCTATTGATTTTTTTGTAAAGTTTTACATGAAAATAATGAATCACATAACCGTAGTGCCATTTAAAAAATTAAATTAAATCCAATGTAGTAAAAGCAAGATAATGACCAAAATTTTGGAGTAGGTTAAAAAATAGAATTTATATTCAAAATAGAAAATAGGCGTTGGTCGTATAGAAAAATGAAATCTAGAAAAGCTTCAAATTGAATGTGTAAATGTTTCTTGCACAAATCCTAAGCATCCAGTATATTTATATATTTCCCTATCCTTTCTTTTATACTGATTTTTATTTACGAAAATAATAACATGTCAAGGACTTTCCTTTCTTTGATAGCTTCATTTATAATGAAGTTAATCTTTAAATTATCCATAACTTGTTATAACACATTACACACTGAAAACTCCAGACAGTTTGAAATCACTTCTAACAAGCCTTTATTTTTGTTTTCTGTGGCATTCTTGGTGAAAGATTTCAGTAAATAAAGAAAAAAATTTAACCTAAAATGACAAATATTTTGAAATTAACTGAATTTACTAAGAACAAAGCATTGTACATATTCACATACAAAGTGCGACACAAACTGAAACTAGTAAATAATTGGATTAATGTAATGGATTTTTCTTCATGGGTTATGTTTGGAAGTTTTATTGTAGCTATGAATTGTATAATTTGTGATGTATCTGGTGGGCAATGAAGTTATAAAACTTCTAAGTTATAATGTTAGCAATTTTTTTATAAATGTTTTGTACGAACTTTCTAACAAAGCATGAGTAACATATTAAGTATGGTGGGTAATACAGTACTAAGAAAAGCGAATGAATATCACATAATGATTACTTAATATAACAAGTTAGTAAAATAAACAAGCTTGATTTGATGTGTGCTCATGTCAGACCTCTTTGTTGATTGCTATCTTCTCTTAACACATAAAATATAGTTGAAGTGATTATTTTTCTTGTACTCAAGTTTTTAGAAAATATTTGTTATATACCTAGAATTAAAAAATTTGTTAACTTGATTCATATATGTATGAAATCTATTTATTGTGCTTGGTGATTGTTAAATCTTTAAAAGTAAATTGTAAAAATTATTTTTAGAAAGGAACCTATTGCGTACATGGATTTAGATATATTATATACACTTAAGATAAATAAAAAAAAATCAAAGATAAAAATTTGATAAAAGGGTTAAAATGTTATTTTAAAACTATTTTAAAATGGCGACTGATATTATAGAAGCTCTTGTAATTTTTTAAAGTGTTATTTAATCAGTTTAGTAGTTAGCAATTAATTATTTAATAAACAATTTATTCTTGGTTTAATATTTATTTTTATGCTTGTTCAAAGCAATGGTCTTATTTTTATATTTGTTATTTACAGTAAGATTTTTTTTTAATTTTTTTTTTTTTTTTTTTTTTTTTTATTACATGTTCTTAAAATTTCTCACCCGTTATTTCAGTTATTATTGGTGAATCAGTTTTCGTCTCTTGAATTGAAAGAAGTCTCCACTTCTCATTGTTACCATGAACAGTTCGCTGTCAGCTTTTAGTCAGAAGGAATGTATTTTTGACTGCAAGTGATGTTTAAAAATTAATATAAGCATAGTCTTCTGAACAATAGGCAATTATTTATTTTGTTACTATAAATGAAAACATTTCCTGATGCCTGCTCAGGAAATGTTATAGTGTTATTGATTTTGAATGAGATGCCTCAGTTTTGAAAGTACTTCACAGTGTTCTTACTTTTATAATTTTTTAGAGTAATATTATTGTTTTAAATGGATTTTCTTTACTGTATGTGCATTCTGTTAGATATACTCTGTTCACTGACTTTCCGTGAAATTATTTAAGATGCATTTTTTTTAAAGGATATCCTGATCCATTTCGAGAAGAAGCCAATTCAGCTGTTGCTGGTACAGCAGCTACAGTCACAGGAGAATCTGCTACTGCTAAACCACAGTCTGTGTCACATTGTGCTATACCTCCAGGAGCTGAGACGCCCCCTTCTTCCCCAACATTATCAACACCAAAGTCATCCCATAGAAGAAATGTTAGTGATACATCTGCCTTTAACAAGTTAGTATATTTGTTTTGTTTTCTTTATGTTAAATAATAAGTGATGTGTTATATATCATAAAAATTGACTTATATATAGATAATGAATATAAATGTGTGGAGTTTTAAATTGAATTTGGACTTCTAAAACTGGTAAGCATAATTTTTTTAAAAGTAAGCTAATTTTTCTATTAGAATTACTAAAGATGGACGAAGCAGGAGCGATATAAAATGCCGAATAGCACAGGCGAAACGAGCTTTCAGTCAGA
>JAAAKQ030474116.1:0-23188 GCA_010016005.3 Zanna intricata | reverse complement strand
AGCAAGAGTGATACAAATTGTTTCCTCCAGAGCACAATGTCAACTGTCCGTTGCAATGAAAGTTTACAAATTCAAAAGCGGTCTGGAGTCGGTCGATTACGGACGCCACTGTTTATGTTCGCGCAGTTTTCGATGAGTGATCATTCTTAACTTGGACGAAAATGAAATTTGTTACAACGTTGTACTTAATCTTTCATATTTGTTGTCAATAATTTAAAAGACATTTTGAAACACATACGGAACGATAATAATTTTTTGAAATATAATAACACAAAAATGCAAAGGTAAATCGGGTACATTTATCGAGAGCCAGAAATAATCCTTCAAAGAGCCGCATGTGGCTCGCGAGCCGCAGGTTGGCCCCCCTGGTATAATCAATAAATATATTTATAACTTTTATTACTACAGGAGGATACTCGGTTGTCAAAATAGATCAAAATCCGATATACAACATGCCCACAACGCTTCCGTTAAATGCCCTCAACGCTTAAACATTTTTCTATAAAAATTAAGAAATAACTGCAAAAGGTTATAATCTAACAAAACTTAACCAACACTCGCTATTCATGGTTAGCGAGCGAAGCGAGTGTAGGTTATGTTTGGTAAGATTATATTTATAATTTTATAAATGTAATAAGTTCATGTGCAACTAAAATACGTTGTTTAACAAAGTATCTAGTCTTTTTTTCTTTTCTGTTTAGCCTCCGGAACTTCCGTAAGGTATTATGTCAGAGGATGAATGACGATGATGTGTATGAATTTGAATGAAATGTAGTCTTGTACAATCTCAGATCGACAACTCCTGAGAAGTGTAGTTAATTGAAACCCAACCACCAAAGAACACCGGTATCCACGTTCTAGTATTCAAATCCGTATAAAAATAACAAAATATCTAGTCTAGAAAAATGTTTAAGTGTTGTGAGCTTATAATTTATTTTATAAAAAAAAAAATATTGTTGTTTACCCGTCTAATCATGGAAAACAATTGGGAAATACTAGACTTTAAAAGAAAAAAATCAATAATACTGATAAATAAACCGAAAGGACAGTTTAACATATTTTCCACTTTTGAAAATTTAATTACCTGTAGCTATCATTTACTAAAATATTTTTTTTTTATACTGAGTTCAGCACATTCAGCTGTTGTTTGTAGTAGTGAGATTATACTGCAGTGGGTGCGATTATATTGAGCAGTAATGTACCGAATGATTCAATTTATTAATCCTCACTGGTATAATACTTCACCGTCCACCGTATTTTTGTCAACAGTGATATAACTTTAAATATAGCTACCACGTAATTAATTTGTAAATAACTAGATTGAGTCGGTGCCAAATGAAAACGTCAAATAATATTTGAATCATTCTTAAATTAAATTTCTTTTTGGTAATTGTTTTTTTATAATTGGTACTTGTAACTTTCAAGATTGTCTATTACAACGCCACGCGTTTTTTTTAAAAACAGAATAGCACTTAAAATGAATCGAATATAATAGAAACATGATACAGATTTGTCTAAAAGGAAGATTAGTGTTAGCGCGAATGGTAGCATCTCGGCCTTTCATCTGGAGGTCCCGGGTTCGAATCCCGGTCAGGCATTTTTCACACAAGCTACAATTCATTCATCTCATCATCTGAAAATATACCTTAACGGTGGTTCCGGAGGTTAAAAAAAAAAAAAAAAAAAAATATATGTATATAAGCCAGGTATATAAGCCAAGGAATAACATTTAAAAAAAATTTAACTCCTTCCATTAGACCTCATTTTAATAATTTAAATCACTTTAAAAAAGGATAAATCCAATTTTCCGACAAAAAGGCTATAATTATCGTAAATATACGTAAATAGCGACTTAGACCCTACAAATAAATTAATTTTTAACAGTGGTATTTTTTTTCTTTTTTTAATAAATCCTGTATAAAATGACAAACAAACTAACTGTACGTGCATGTATTAATAAAAATATTTTAATTTTGAGAATCTTGTGATTATCACGGTACCTGAATATTTGAGAATAAAAAAATTTCCATAAGGGCGATTATTTAACCGATTATAGTTCTTACTTTGTAATAAATTATATTTAAATATTCTGCAGTTAAATAATCATCATGAAATAAATAATCTGTAATTAGAAGGTATTAACAATACGTTGATGAGAAATATTTACAAGCTTGATAACGCTTTTATAAGTATGCAGATTGCTTAAGTTAGGCTACACCAACGCAGCCATAAACGATAAAAATCTTAAAAAATCACATATATTAACAAAATGAATATGGAATTCATAACTCGTTAAAAAAAACCGTAAAGTTTAAAAATAATTTTTTTTCCTTGTAAAACTAATGCTTCTTCTCAATTAGTTTAAAAACTATACATAATTATGATGTTAAATATACGGCAACGATTTGTATAACAGCTTATCGCGATATCTATCTGCAGACCTGTTCAGACATGTTCGTTATTTTGTCTGTGAGTAGCTAACTGCGTGCACATCTGCGCACTTTGCAAATTCAAGACAACTGCATTGTAGGACAGCTAGCTAGACTTCCTACCTATCTTGTCAACATCATGCATTTATCACTTTTATTATAGCCGTAGGCATGTAATCTATTTTTAAACCTATAGCAATACAATCATAACCTACATTAAAAAGAGATAGTTTACTTATATGATTAGATGTTCTAAAGGTTAATATGTTTTACTTTCAACCATTTATATTAAATTATGGAATTTTATCTCATAATTAAAATTTATATTATAAAACTAAGAAAAGCTTAGATAATTACTTAAATCTATCTACCTTAATATTATTTATCTATTGTCCTCCTTAAATAATTTTTTAAATTTATTTCTACTTTATAACAGTGAGTTATTTACAGTTAATAAAAAAACAGCTTTTTACGAGTTTCGTTCACACTGTTATGTTATACATTAATTTAAGAAAAAAGTAGTCCAAAAAGGGTAATTTTCTTCATTTCTTCTTCAAGTTTTACGTGGAAGTTTTTAAATATAAATACTGAAGTGAAATTAAATAGTTTAGTAGGACAAAAACTGGAGAATAAATTATTTACGAATCCGGGATTTTAACATTATTATGTAACAAGTTCTAAGATTCTAGTTCATGAATAATGATAACGCAAGTAGCAATGTACAAAATCTTTTTGTAATAAATACAACAGAAATTTTTTACTTATTATCTTTCAATACAACTGAATTATTTAATTAATTTAAAGCAATATTTTTAATATTTTTGGAACATAGCTTGTGTTATATTTGAGAAAGTTTTTATTCACTGCATTCTTGGATACTGTATCATTTTTTCTTTGCTTTATAGCCTCCAGAACCACCATTCATTGCTTTAGAGGATGAAATAAAATGGTGATTTTGTTGTGGGTAAAAATTCCATACCTGTAAGGGATTCGAAACTGGAACCTCCAGATAAAAGGCTGAGAAGCTACCACTCACCGCCTCGAGGATATTGTATACTTGTAGTAAAAGCTACTGTATTTGACCTCTTTTTCTTTTTCTTTATCTTTTTAGCCTCCGGAACTACCATAAGGTATTACTTCAGAGGATGATTGAGGATGATATATATGAATGTGAATGAAGTACTGTATTTGACCTAGAGAGACATAACTCTCTAACATAATGTAAACAGTAACACTGTGACAGCATTGTCCAAATAAATGGTTAGCCACGATTACGGTTAACCACGTTATAAACTTAAAATCTGAAAAATATTTTTTTTTTTATAATAATGTGTATAAGGAATATAAATATAATATTCGTTCAGCCCATTTATATGTTAACACTAATAAAGATTAAGCTATAAAAATAGTTAATGTTAAAAAATTATAATCTTTCCCAGTAAGAAGAAGAAAAAGAAGTAGAAGGATATTATTGGTGGAGCGATTGGAATTGAATAAGCCAAGCTACCTTATTTATTATTATTTTTATTTAATTTACTAGCTAGAATTAGATTCAATGGTTTGGCCTATAAATAGGTCGCGTGGAGGTGCAATCGAAGTTACTTAATATTTCAAGGGAATAAATTTAATTTCCGTACATTTATAAAGTATATTGCCTATTCATATTACAATAAAACTCTCATTTTTTTTTTTAATTTTCTAAAAATATCCAAAATTATATAATGTAATCAATCTTTCAAAAACTTAAGTCCACTTAGTTTGACTTAATTTTAGTTTATTTGAGTTAACTTTTATCAATTTTAATCAAAAACTTAAGAAGTGTTATGCAACAGAGTAATGCGCTACAAACAGATATTTAATTTAGAGTTTTTTTGACTGAAGTATATTTCTGTGAATATATTGCAATACAGATTTAGAGGTTTTAAAATTTTTATCCGAGCGGTTGCCCCTCCACCATCATACATATATGCTCTTCTTGTTAAGAAAAATAAAATTTTTCTAATAGTTGATTACAAGATTTCAGATTAATACCAACTGATCACACTTAAACTGAGATTATTTATGAGAAATCCTTAAATTTCTATTTTAAATCTACTAATCCAAAAATTATCTATACCAGGTAAAATCGAAATAAAATAAAATGAGAAGGTATGGAAAACGAACACACTCAACATTTAATTTAAAAAAATAAAATTATAAATAAATAAATTCTTAAATAATTGTGAAAAAAAAATTATTTTTAGTATCGTACAATATGAGATAATTCACTATAAGGATTTTTTATATAGATTGATACGTAAAAAATCAAAACTGAAATCACTGGTTAATAAAAGCAGTAGGTATATTAATAGCAATACATCACGTCAGGAATGAATACGTATGCTATTCAGCATACAGATCAAAAAATAAATTGGCTTACCATTTGCTGAACGGGTTATAAAGGACACTATGGTAGACCGGAGAAGCAGAAAAAAAAGAGCAGTATACGGCAAAAATTACATCAATATAAAAACAATAACAAATAAATATACGAAATAAAATATTAATAATAATAAAGTACAGAAAATTCAATATGATTTTTTTTTATCTAATTGTAAGTCATTGACTGAGCTAAAGAGTAAAATAGGAACTGTAAAGGAAAATATTTTAATCTAATGTCAATAAATTAAAGGAAATATCTTTCAAATAGGGAAGTAATTAATCAAAAATGTCAACGAAACCATAATAAGGTCCTGTCTACACGCCGAATTCTACTGTGCTAGATTACAGTAAAATGGTTCTGTTTAATTTGCTTGATATAGATTTTTTTTTTTTTTTAGGAATAAACGATTATAGATACTTTTTTAAATTTATTTTACTAAATATTTTGCATGATTATTCGGGTGATCAACAATAATTTTATTTTATATTTTTAAAATTCCTTTTACGTTTGAGATATTTCATCAAAGAGATAATATATACTGGAATATAAAAAGGAATAAACATATTCAGTAATGATGACAAAACTTTTCGTTAATAGCTAGTGCACTGCTGAATTTTGTAATAGCAAAAGTTATTGTTAATAAAATAAAAGATTCAAAGAATATCTCTCTTACTAATTATTATTAAAAGTAAATTAATTAAAAAACATTGTTTAAAAAAATTAATAAAAAGTTGAAAATTAGAAAGTAAAGTACAAATTCTTTGCATGAAAAATATATAATTCCCCGGAAGGTAACACAGGTGTTTCTGGTTTAGTAGTTAAGGCGGGTTAGGATTTGTTTATATTATAAATTGTAATTAATTTAAATAGGCCGGCCTGTCAATGACGTAGGTAGCGTACACTTTATGTACTAGTAGGAAGGGGAATTATTTAACGGCCATAAAAGTTCTAAAATACATGGTCCTAAAATTACCATCGGCTAAGCTTGTAGAGAGTCCTTCGTTAGACCCATTATAAAACCGACTCATACCTCCCTAACTCCCTCCAAAAACCAAACGTTCCCCCTCCTAACCCTCTTATTCAAAAGCTTTTTCTTAACCTCTGAGTACAATCCCTCGCATTTCTTACTAGTACCCTTCGTGACTTACAGCTCTAAACGGTACTATGTTCTTTATTTACGTCCTTTAATGTCCCTATTATTTCAATTGCTTTTGCTATTTACCATTGCGCGATGTATTCATTCGGTCCTAAAATAATGCGGCCCTTGAAATTAAAAGCTTACAGTAGACAGAGCGAAATTAATTCTTCAACTTAAGTCGGTTGTTTAAAGACTTTGTGAACGAAAGAACAAAAATACAGCAGTACTACGTAATTGTTACTACATCTTAACAACTTCAATGTCTATAATTTAACACAATTAATGCAATCAAGAGAAGTGCCATTCGTTATAATAATTACGAGTACTATTCGTAATACTACTATTATTATTGTACTTTAAACGCTTGTACAAAATAAACACTCTTATGGACGCAAGAAATTTTACTTTTAAGATCTCTAAAGAGGTAAAATGTATATATAAATAATTATCAATGAATATAAAATTACAAGGCATTTGTCTTTACTCTACAATCCTCTTCGCTTAATGAAACACACAAATACACCCTTTGTTTTATTATAGATTTATTATAAAATTTTTATAATTATTTTTAAATAACAATAAAATATTTCTTAAATTCAATTATTACGTTACATGTACTTTTAATATGTTCAAATCTTCTTACTTTTTCCATAAATAACCGATTATGAGATTAATTTTTTGGTAGACGAAATACGTGTGACGATATTATTAAATTTTTTTTTAATATATATAATGTAAGCTAAAAATCTTTGAAAGAAAAAATTATATAGCTTTACCAACGATTTAAAAATAATTTTCATTATTTATTAATCAATTTTAGATTTTTATAGAATATTGAATAATATGTATATTGCTATAATGTTGAGACTCAAAGAAAATTTTTGTCTTGTTTAATTTTATTGGTGGTGATTGTTCTAATGTTATTTTTATTATTTATTTTTTGTATGGGTTTAATGGTTCTTTTACCCATTATCGATAAGATAAATAAAAGTATTTGTGTTGAGGGAGCTAGTTACCTGTTGTGCTGAATTATATTTTTATTTTTTAGGATTTTATGTTTTTCATTATATTAAGGGATTAAAAGTTTGTTTGAATAAAAGTTAATAGTAGATTTTACTTTTTTATAATTTCAAGTTATATTGCTTAGAGCTTATTTATTTAAATTTTATCTCATACTTTGGTTGATATTCGGTTAATAATGAAGTAATAATATTTTTGTGGAGAAATTTAAGTAATTTAGTTTGAAAATTAAGATAAAAAAAAAATACATAGTTCCTCGTTCCAGAATATCTTACCTCAATTTTTTCATATTATTTCTCATTCTTTTTTTTATAAATTTCATTCTTTTTCTTATTTTTGTTATAACTCGGGTTTTCCCCCTTGTACCTCCATTTAATTTTTTTCTTTAATATGTGTATGGTTTTTTTTTTTTAATAGGCCAGCCGATGCTTCTCATAAAAACAAATCTTCTTAAAAAATCGCTTTAAGGGATAAAAATAAAAATATAGTCCAATTCTTATATAAATTCTGTCTATCTGAAATCGTAGGCAAATTAAAGATTCATAAGATTTATTTAACTTTTTTAATGAGATGACGACATCAAAAAATAAACATTTATACAAGTGTATTAAAAGTATTACTTTTTAATTTTATGTGTTTTCTTGAAATCGATTTAAATCTTATTTTATTACTTCTTTAAAATTGATTTTATTTACCAAACATTCATTTTACGAGCTTAATTTAACTTATTTTTAAACTAATTTAATTATGGTAAGTTTTTATTTGATAATATTTTAATGATGGAATATAAACAACAGAAACGAGAGAGTTATATTTTATCTAAATGTAAATGTAATTAATCGATGTAGTTCAATTAATTTAAGGCAACACTATTGCTCAGGGATAGTCGACCTAAAATTGGACAGGTCGTTATCCTGATTTGATTAACAGTCTGTTGTTTGGCAGTAGAATCATTTACGTAGTATTCTAAAACTCTAAAGAAATATTATTATTATTAAAGGAAATTGTACTAGGTAACCAATATTTAAAACAATTCAGAATTGAAAAACAGAACGAATATTTTCATAGAGTTATACTATAAAATAAAATTGATAACCATGATATAAGGTGTATAATAAAGGTTTCCAAAATGATTTTTACAATAATTAAATGAAAGAATGTTTACCCGCGGGTGGTCAACTACATTTTGAAATAATTAAGTGAAAGTAAAAACGACCGATCGACAAAATCGATTAAAATACGAGTACATAAAAATTGAAGCTTCATGAGTAGTTTTTAGTGTAATTGCTAAAATTCAATAAGAAATATTAAATTACAAAATAATAAATTCAAAAAAAAAAATCATAATTTGAAAACATATGTGTGACGCTTAAGAATGAAGAATAATTTTATTTTCTAATTGTAGATATATATGTAAAACTAAATTCTGAATATTAAGTATTTTATGTGACTAATCTTCATATAAACTAGTAATGTTTTTATTAACTTTTATTAAAAATTTCTTAGACTTTTTGGATCTTCACAGGTTATCTATATTAGATACTGAAAGTTCATTATGAAAATATTACTACAGAAAAACACGTAAATCTACAGCACAATAAAATATTTTCAATCTAAGAAGGGTTCTCCCAAAACACCGTGATATTCTAGTGAATAGAATGTTATTATTACATTCCATACATTTTTCCACCATTGGTCTTTAAATAACGCTGAATTTTCTTTTCAGCGTTCAATAAGGATATGGAGCTTCTATATATAGACAGTCAGTGCATTTATTTTTTGATGACAGACTATGAAGAAACAGGAAATGAACAAAATTTTCAAAGTTTTTGGAAAAAAACAACTTTTTTGTTTTTCTTTGTTTTCTGTAAATTTTAAAGCAATGAAAGCTCTTTATATACAAAGAAATTTGTCAAAATATACAAGAATTAAGAAAATATTTTCTGTAATTTGTAAATTGATAATTTTGTATAGATTACATAATTAAAATATCTGGTGATGTAAAACTAAAACATTATTTTGGTATATTTCCTAAAAAATTAATGTTTCTAGTACTGTTTTAACTCTTAAGGGAGCTATTCTTAAACCTCTTCTTCAAGTCTTTCAAGACTATAATTGAAGAACATTTTAATAACAAAAAAAAAAATTAATTAGCCCTGAATGCACAATGCAGTACAAAACTGTTTTTAAAATTTATTATAAATAATTTTTCTAAAAAAAATGTAGAAAAATTTCTAACACACTGGTTTAATATTGCTTTAATGACAATTTCTAAAAAAAACTGCTTTTAAAAAATGTATTTTTTGACCGTAATTATAAGCTAATACTATGGTTTGTGGGAACAAATAAATAAGAAAAAATCTTGACTTATTTGAAAGCATTTTATTATTATTTTATTCAGAACAAACGTAGATAAAATGGAAGTCCCTTCTTTTTTACAGTTAGTAATTATTAATTTTCAAATTTAATTAAAGTAATGACAGGATTTTTGATAATTCTACCGATGCTTTTGAACAATTCTTTCCTTAGTATGTGAAATATTCACTAAATCGCCTAGTAATCTTTCTTTTATAGTATTAATTTTTGTAGTACTTATTTTTTAAAAGATCCATTTTTTGTTGCACATCTTTACCCAAATATTAAACCAAAAAATAATAAAAATTATTATTGTTCATTATAAAAAAAATTTACATTTACAACAGATTTTCATGGGACAATTCATAAAAAGAAGAAAAGAATTGAATTTATTAAAAAAAAAAAAAAAAAAAAAAAAAAAAAAAAAAAAAAAAAAACAACGCTGAATAATAATATGCAGAGTGTATCGTGAAATTCTCCCGGGACTTTCATAACCTATTTTATCCATGAAAATAATAGAAAATTTTTTCATAAACATATGTCCTAAAGTTCAGAATTAAATTCTTTACAAGATTTTTTTAATAGTTTTATGTGTTTATTACCCATTTAACAATGTTATATATCAAATTAAAAGAAAAAAAAAATTATTAGTTTTTACCCTACATTTCTCAAAAACTACTGCATATACGATTATGGGACCTATTTTATTCAATATTTGAAATCACTAATTCTGTACCATACTTTAAGGTCCTAAAAATTTCAGTACGACCTCACTTCACCAGGGTAGCTGAAATCCAAGCGAAATATTTCACTATCCGTAAATCGAAAATGAAACATTTTAGAACATATGTTCAGATGAATATTTTCCTTTATTTTAACGAGTAAAATATGTTATGGAAGTCCTGGGAGAACTTCATGTTACACTCTGTAAATATAGTATTCAGAAATTTTTTATTTAAATAAGTTCACTTCATTTGTTTTCGTTGTTTCATGAAAATCTTTTAATTAATTTTTCTCTTTAAGACAAATGAAATGAAAAAAAATTTTGTGAAATTTTTTTGCAGTAGATACTCTATTCCGCAACATTCTGTTCAACGATATCACCAGTATATAATAATTGTTTAAATAAATTTTTTTTTTAAATTTTAGAACTGGGTGTAACTAATTTATGAAGGTGGTGGATCTAAAATATTTTGTGTTGGAGAAGGAATTGACAAATAATTATTAAAATGTAGTATAAAATGCGGGTTTAAGTTATATAATTTTACACTAATTTAGTCATTAAAATATATATATATATATATGTATACTAAATATACTGAATATAATCCGTTACATTAAACCATATTTCTTATGGCTGTTAAGAAGTAAAACAACAAGGAGTTGGAGTTGCATTCTTTAAAAGTAATGATGTACTGCACACAGTGGTATACAGAATGAAAGAAATACTAAGACTGAATACAACTTTTATTTCGATGTGTTTGACATGTTGATGTATAGGAATATTTTTGGTTTATCGAAGAAAGCAAATTGTACAAGTTTACTCTTCAGTTTCCTTACGATACGTGTCATATTATCGGATGGTTAAAATATTTCAAAATATGTGTAAATTTTTTTTTTTTTTTTTTTAAATATCTCGTTTCGTGTATCAGGCACAAACCCAACTATGGTAATTATTTTATAACGAATGAAATTATTATAAAAATACAAAATATTAATTAACAATTATTACTAATTTAAGTTCACAATTATTTTTCTTTATTAACTTAACTGGATTGGTATACGTATAATTAGGTTCATTAAATATCTATAAAAATTAATATTTTATTGTAAATATAAATTGCATAATCAATAAAAGTCTCTAAATATAAAAACTGCATAAAAAAACTTCTTTTTTTTTTACTTGCATTATTTGCAGTCATATTTCATAAAATAGGTTACTGATGATATCATCACCATCATTTTCATATACTCAGCAGAAGAATTGTTAATCATAAAAAAAAAAAAAGCAGTAATAATTATAGGGTATTCAAGGAAATAAGTGCTACAGTCACGTGATAAAAAAAAAGATATAGCCTTAATTTAGTTTATTTATTAATTATATTTGAATAAACATTATTAATAAAAGGTTAAAAAGTGATAATCTTATACATTGTGCAGTTTTATGTTACACAATACATACACATAATGTGTAACTAGGATGTATATGACCAAATAATGAAATTCTGAACGCTGCTATCAACTGTTAAAAAACCTTAGGTGCCTTTGACGATGTATAATAACCGAAAATTAAATTTTTTTTTTGGTTTTTTAAGAATGAACCTTTTTGTTTAATCTTGATGAAATAAAAGTCAAACTGATAAAATATTTAATTCTATGATCCTCATCGCGTGTAAATGAGTAAATATTTATTTAATGTCTTCACTTACAAATATATAACCTAATTAAACAATTTTATACGTATACGTATAAATATATTTTTATTTTACTGATAAAAAGGGGGAAAACATCATGTTTTTTCACAGCTATTCCCTTAAAGTTATAAGACGAGTGTCTTGGCAGGAATCCAAGTTTGATTACACAACTTTTTTAAATTAGGGTTTGTTACGACCAACTTCTTTTACTACGAACCGTTTTTGTATGATTTTTAAAAAATTATTAATATTGCTTTTAATAAAATTATTTATCATTAAGTAAATTTTTGTATTAAAAACAGTACAATTCCTGAACAAATTTTTCATAATTTATCAAAATTGAGTCAATATTTTACAAAGACAAAGATTAATAGAAAAAAAAAAAAATTGAAAAAGATATAAAAATAACTTTCTAAGTTTTTTCCTGGTCCTCCTGAAAGTACTACAGTAAGTCCTTTTTTTTACCAACTTTTAGAAGAAATATACTGTATTACAGTCGGTCGCATGGTGGAAGTGGTGGGGGGGGGCAAGTGAAAATGAATTTTCTTTACGTTTTCAATTTTTTTATTTTCAATCTGTTCAAGACTGGTAGTGTCAGTAGAGTGAATAATATATATGATTTCCAAGAAAATAACCCTGACTAATAATACCTGTTCTACCTTAAATCGTAATAAAATAATTTAAGAAAAATCCAAGAATTAAATAAAATAACATTAAGTAGTTTTATTCAAATTTTTAACATTTTTGTACATTAAAACATAATTTCTATTAATTGAGAATGAGGAATAATTCAGAAAAAAATAATTAGGTTTTTATAAAAAAAACTTTTGTATGGTAAAAAAAAAACTAAAATTGATGTAAAATTCGTTAAAAGATAAAATAAATTAAGTTCATCTACCACTGATAAAAAAAAACGAAATAATTCTAAATCCTGCAGATGAGATTAAATATGACTTTTCCAATAAACTTCGATTTGTTTTGATGTGGATAATTGAGATTAATGTCGGTTAGGTGGAGAATTTATAGGTTAGTTATTTTTTACAGTGCCTTCGTTCACGCTATACCATATGGTATACGTAAAATACGTATTGTGTTGGTGTGCGTATACGTGCGCGCGTGATCGCATTATTGGCGGTACCGTTTAGTTACTAGATAGATATATTTGGTTATATTACTGATAGACGACGCAGGTGGATAGAGGTTGGAGGTAGAGTATTTGGTATCTGCTGGGGAATGGATCGGAATGATTTAACGTAGACGAATTGCGGATAATTCTGAGCGGAGGTACAGCCATTTATTGATCGTATCGCGTACAACCTGACAAGTATTAATGGTATTTCGTAGCGGCAACAAATGCATTCAACTCGACGCAAGCAATCCTTGCTTAACAATAAAGCTGACGCACTTTGCTCGTTCGCCATATCAGAATGATAGCAAAGCTATACTATATTATATTATGTACGTTCATAATAACTACCTTAATCTGGGACTTGAAACCCTCTCAAATGTACGATTATGAAACAAATATAATATACAAACACAGAAACATTAGGATTTAATCTTCTTTTTATTTTATTTTTAATTAATTTACATTTTTCTTAAAAAAATAAATCACTAAGTAAAATTGTATAAAAAGTGTACAATGTAAAACAATGCAGTCAAAATCGTTATTTATAAAAATACGCTTACCAATTTTTTATATCTTTATTATTGTTATACATGAAGAATAATTGTAACAATTGATTTTAGAACGTTAAATTTCTCCAGAGCAAATAAATATAATTCAACACGTTCACGTACCCGTTAAATTTATACCAACACTAATGTTTATCAATTACCCGACCTAAATGAAAAAAAAAATAAAAACTATATTTTAAAAATGCAGTCCTTTTAAAAGGGAAATATGCACAATCAGAATTTTTTTTCTTTTTTTTTTAGTTTGAAAAAATTATGATTATGAAATGGTTTTAAATTGGTTTTAAAATAAATGGAGAAAAAATTTTGTGAAAAAATATAACGAGAAATTCTAATAAGAATTTATGAAATACTACGGGATTGAGAATGAATAATTTATTTAAAAAAATTTAATACATCAAAATTTAATATTAACAAAAATAATAAAAAAAGGTAAAAAAAATAACTGAGAGTGTTGGTTACCAAAAATGTTATATGGTAATTATTAACCAAATATGTTATGGTTGAAATATTAGCGTAGAACCTTTTGAATGAAGAGATATATTGAACAAATAAAAAAAAAAAAAACAAATAAATAAAAGTTCTTATTTCCCACTTATAGTTTTTTCTATAGATACTAAGAAAATTTTTTTTTTTTTTGTTATACTTTATTTACAATCCGTTTCATATTTATTTATAATCGAAACCAGAAGTAAAAGACCTGATTAATAATGAAACGAATGAATAGTACCCAGAGCGATACTCAGCGTGAAAAACCGAAACCAATAGTTTACGAGTATTTACCAATACAAGCATAATAATATAAATTATAACAAAAATAATCACATTAAAAAAAAAAACACAAAAATAACAATTACAATTGGAAATAAATTAATTAAGGAGCTCAACAAAGTGTTGTAAAGAAGTAAACTCAATACAAACAACAGACAGTAGAAAGATTCAAAATTTAATAATATCGGTCAATACTTTATATAACAATAATGAAAATGAACAAAATTTTTTCGGTGAAAAAAAAACTTAGGCATAAGGTGTTTTTATGAAAATATTTGTTATATATGATTTATTTACAGAGTTTAAAGCTTGTTTATGGAGAAGTCATATGCAAATATTGAAGCTTAACAAAATATTCTATACTTTACGAAAATTCTATTAATTTCCTGCTGACCCTAATTAATAAACGTTAAGTATTTAAGAATTAGGAGATTGAAAAAAAAACTTAAACCAAAGGTAACAAGTGTGGTGATATATTTTTTTTTTAAATAAAAAAAATTGTTAAAATCACGAATCTTTTTTTTATTATGAACTAGCAAATTTCTCTTTAATTTGAATTGCTGAAAAAGGCTAAAAATAAATTATAAATAATGTTTTATTTATTTGTAGGTCATTCTTATAATCGGAAAGGATATTAAAAAGAAAAACGAAAAACTCCTCACTTCAACGATGTTTATTATATGTTTCTCTATGCCTTTTGGAAGGATAAATAAATTATTTTCATTATATAGGAAATTTGATGGTAGGATCTTCTAGACTAGAAATAACAAGATATACTTCACAAATAGTCAACAGTCGTTTTATTTATTTTTTTTTTTTTTACAGGCATTTGCTTTAAAGTTGTTAATAGTATTTCAGGTAATAATATTTTATTTATATTTGTTTTTATCTTATAAAATCATAATTCAAACAATAATTTACTAATTTCATATGTAGATTCTCTTTTGTTGTATTTTTTTTTAAGCACCATTATCGAAATATCAAAAGTTATTTCAAGAATTTTAATTTAATTTTAAATAATTTTTCCAATTAATATCAAAATTAATCGATTAATTTGTCTGTTTAAAAAATTATTTTACATTGTACGTCATTCTTTACAAATCTCCGTGTACTTTCTGTCACTATCAAGATAGAAACGATTCTGTTTAATAAATATTTCATGAAAATCGGAGTACTGATTTTATAGTTATAGAAGAAAATAATGAATACATACACTTTACCAAAATATGTTTCTGACGTAGTTGAGACAAAGTATGAATTAAAGTTTGTATATGAGTGTACTTCTTAAATCGTTACCTCAATGACTGACTTCAGTAATTAATTTTCTCCACCAATTAACGTATACATTTGCAAAATGTTATGACCTGGAATTCAATTAATAACTTTGAAGCACATTCTTGTAAAATATAAAATAAATAAATACAATCATTGTTCACTATTCGTGAAGTATCTCTTGTCCTTTCAGTCTAGAGGATAATAAATTGTTTATTAATTAATGTATATTATTAAATTAAAACTTCAAAACATTTGCTAAGTATTATATTACATGAAGATTGTAAAATAAATGAAGTGTTCATATTTCCGCTCAGTTATTTTTCAAGATGTGGTTATAAGAAATTTGTTTTGTTATTATTACTACTGATGACCATGCGGAGACAAACCGATCCATTTAAAAGTTTACAATCATACGCATACCACGGTTTTGTTTGACTCTGTTACAATAAATTGTAATTAATGGTTCAGTAGTAATGATCCTTCAATTAAGCAAATCACTGGCAAACTACTTGGCAAAAAAAGTCATGGCCAGATAAAGCACGCCTTGCAGATAACAAACCATGGAAGAGACGGCCCCCGTCTTCATAATTATCAATTCACAGAACAAAAATATTAAAAATATTTTTTTTTTTAATGAAATATTCAACTGAAATTAAATTTAAATTAAAATCAAAACTTCAAGTCCTCGATAACCTGCTACCTAGTTTTTATGTAACGAAATAAATAATGCATGTATACATAGGAGGAGAAAAATATGTCGTAAAACAAACATATTTACAGAAATGAAAGTTAAACAAGGCTAATTTATAAAAATAAAAAATGAAAACTATGAGAGAGAGAGAGAGAAAATACACTTTTTGAATCAAAATGTTTCTAATGAAAATAATAATAATAGTTTTTAAATTTCTGCAAGAAAAGAATTTAAAAACAATAAAAGTTAAAATTTTTGTAGGTATCCACACGGCGAAAAGTTTCTCTTGGAACGCAGACGGTAGAGAATGGATGAAAACAGCCTTTCTTATTTCTGGTGAACAGTCTCGCCTGATATATAAACTGAAATTTGTGATTTAAGTTATTAAAGAGAATACTATATCTAATTTGGATAGATAGATCCAAGAGATCCAAAGTGTTTTGTTCTATAAAGCTTTTATAAAAGCTAAACTACACCGCTTCAAATCAAAATACCAAGTGATTCCTCGTGGTTCATTACAAACGAAACGCTTCATAAAAAACACTTAGGAAACAATGTTTCCACACTCCTAAACAAGCTTTAAACAAAAAGTTCCTGATAATTTCATATTCCAGCTTATTTGCAGTTTACAAAGTCATATATTTTAAAAGCAACCCCCAGATTAATAAGAAAATAATAAATTTACAATGAAATGGAGTAGAGTCATATAATGATTAGATTAAATTTAATGACAGATTTAAATCAACAAGACTTTTAAGTTTTATTTGCTGTAGATATCATTATCGTTAATTTAACTAATTTAATTTAGAATTCAGGAGATACACGGAATTCACGGAATTTCTGCTTAAAAAACTTAAAAAAAAACAAACGTTAAAAAATAATGATAAAAATAATTCTTTATGTAACACCATAGAAGCGAGAATACATATAAACACAGAACAGACAATTATATATAACAACTATATATAACACAAGAGACACAGTAGGTATGCTAATAAAAAAAGGAACTGCTGTTATATTGCCCGGAAGGATCAAGGATGAAAAATATTCATTCAATATAGAAAAATGATCTTAGAATAAAAAATTCCTTTATAATACATGAATAATAGTGATACAGATGTATAAAAATAAGTAATAAATATAATTTCTAAAAAAAAATAACAATTTGAGAAAATATTTAAAAAGAAAAACTCAGGAAAACTAGAAAATTTAGGCTTTCTAGTTAGTATTACGACAAACTTAACAAAATACTAATATTTTTATGAAAAGAAATATTAACCTTTTTTTTTTTAATTTTGTTTAATGATCTTCTACACTACGTATAAAAAAGGAAAAAGAAACAAAAACATAAACGCTTTTTCACTTAGACCAAAATATTATGCTATGTAACACTTAAAACAATTCATTCATGTTTATCATAAATAAACATTGAGAAGTTACTGTTATGATATTTATTTTGTAATCTAAATGTTCCAGATGTTACTCTAAATGTCCCATTGATGTTAATCTCATCAACGAATTTCATAATTAACGTAGTGTTTTGGGTTATATAAGATATCCCTGACATAGTGTGAGAATGAATAACTACACAACGGATTTTAATTTTCTTAAGCTCTTGAAAAAAACAAAAAAAAAAAAACTGTTACGCTTCTTGGATTAAAATAGATTACATCTATGAGTAATAATTATATCTTCTTCGATTATATCTTCTTGGGTTACAATTAATAGTTATATCAATTGAAAATAAAAAAAAATCTAATAATCATCAGATGATTTACAATAAAAATTTATTAATCATACGCGCGATAATTTATGCAGTTATTCATACTTACTTTCTCTCACTCACTCTCTCTCTCTTCCTATATATATATATATATATATATATATATATATATATAGTTTCAGATTTACCTTAATCTAAAATTTTCTTTATAAACTCATTACTTATGTCCGTGACTGGGTGTAAATGCAAATATTCGTGCAGTTATTTATTTAAAATGTTTATCCATCTATATAAACAAATAAATTGTAATAAACATCACATTGCAAAATAATAAGTTCCTCAGATCAACATTAATTTTTAAAATGGGAGGTAAGTATACAAGAAAACATTTTCCAGCAGTAATTAAATAAAAATTGTATGAAAAAAAGAGTAAATTCTATTATATATATACAATAACTTTATTGAATAATAACAAAACAAATCGTAACATAAAAGTTTAAGATCTCAACGTTGAATGAACGGTAAAAAAAACTTTATCCCAGTATTTGCTGTTTTAAATGTTAAGCCAAACAACACTTATTTGAACAATAAACAATAGAAAATTTTTTGCTTTACTGAAACATGACAAAATAGTAATGGAACAGTTTATTACATATTTGTATTAAAATATCTATTTCATAGTATTATTCTATTCATCTTACCTATTAAAATATCTAATTAATAAATTTTTTATTTTATTAATCCTTTAAAAAGGATTTATGGTTCAAGAAGAACACAAGATAGCTCAGATTATTGAGATAAAGTAAAGAGATATACGATAAAATTGAAAATCTGGAAGTAACAATAAGAAAAAGACGTCTAAAATTCTATGGAAACATGGTCCGATTGAACCATCAAGGCTAAACAAATAAATTTTCAGTAAACTCTTGAATTACAAAAGTCAAGTTTAAATAGATGAAACAAATGCTTAGTATGTTCAATATTTCAGAAAATAACTATCTAGATCGAAAAGAATTCGGAAAAAAATTTTTTTGAAAAAAAAATTCCTGTAAATGAAAAGAAAAACTCAACAGCGGGAAATGGACTAAAGAAAAAAGAAAGCTATACAGTCCGAATGAATGAACAACTTCTAGAAGAAATAGAAAGAAACTACATAAAATTGAATTATTTGAGTGGTCCTTGAAGGCCTATACGTGGAGAAAAAACGAGTTATAATATTCACGAGTGCGTGCGATAATTAGAGTAGGATATTACATATAATTTCTTATGTTTAATTTACTAGAGTTATTGACCAAAATATACACTCGTCTTTAGAAATTAAATTTCTAAAATAAAATTGAATTATTCCTCAGAGTACAATTAAAAAAAAAACAAATTTCCTTAAATAAAAAAAAAAAATAATAGTAAAGAAAAACCTAGCAGATCCTTTATGGATTGAACAGTCAGTTAATTTATTATAAATAAACAATAAAATAGTAGATAAACTTTTCATGTAGTTTGTTACAACTAACTTCCTAATGCTTATTGGAGTTCAAAATGCTTAATTACAGTTTTTTATGTTATCTTAATATTAACGTAAAAGTTTTAAATTAAAGTCTAAACGTATTTATCTTTGATTATACATACAAAGTAATATTCGTAAATAAACGAACTCGATGTCAGTTACCAGAAAGAAAGACCGATAAAATTTAGTTTTAATAAATTGTTTAAAAAAAATACTAAAACTTTTAAAAAGATTTTTTACAATGATATAAATGAATTTAATACAAATATTTTCTTTCTTTAAATATTTAAAAATATAATATAATTATAATACTTAAAATTTAAAAAAATATTATTGTTTTTATTCTGTATATAAACACGGAAAAGATGAAAACCGATAGGAATGACTGAATATGATGTTTAAGATAAAAAATCACAGAGTAAAAAGGGTTTAAGAGAGTTTGAAAAAGAAAAAGCTTTTGGCAAAATTTTTTAAAATGAAAAACTAGGTTAATGGTTATTAAATATTTAATTTTAGATAATTTAGAACTATGAAATTATTACATTATAAAAGCTAAAAGAAAATAAAATTCCAGGCTACATGATTTAAATTCTCCTTCCATTTTTTAACAAAGTAAGATTATTAGAGCTCCTTCTTACTTCTGACAGTTTGTATATCCCGGATGTATTAACCCCTATCTAATCTTAGGATAAACATTAGTCTCTGCATCTATTGTGTTAACAGGTATTATAGCTTACTCCAATTAAATACAGGGACATTAGACTATACCCAAGATGATCAGCTTCTAACAGTAAGCTATAATAATAATAAATTTAATTAATATTAAATTAATTGCCTAATCATATAATTACACAATTTCAATCAATCATCTTTGCAAACAATAGACTAATTTGACATTTCTGAATATTATTACAGTTCCAAAAAAGAAGTTTTATTATTTTGTTTTATATATGAGAATAACCACCTCTAGAAGTTATTCGTATCGGTAATTATTATAACAACAGGATAACATTTTCTACAACGGAGTTGGAGGATAACTATTGTATACTTACATGAGTTAGCGTGTGCTCAATCGAAATAACAATTTATAATAGTTACATTATTACATTCTTGATAATGAGTAGAAAAATTTAAATTTTACTGAAGCTAAATGAAAGGTAATGAGAATCAACTATGTTAAGTCGTGGATGAATTAATATTTATAAATAGAAATTTTTTTAAATATTTATTTTCATTTCGGGAATATAAGTAAATATCGTAAGAAATATAAGCCTATAAAACAAAAGCTTCATAAGCAGCAATCCAGCAATCCACAGTAGAAGGTATGTTATCTATGTTATTAAGAGTCTGTATAGAAAGCTTTTCTTTTTACTGAGTTATATAATTTTATATATCTTTATCACAGTGAACGTACTATATCTGTTTTTTTTTTATTTTTAAAAATAAAATAATCCTAACTAAAATAGAAATTGCTCAAAAACCTAATCAAAACCAGTAAATTATCTGTATTAAAAAACCACTTTCTCTTTATGGAAAAAGGAAAGACAACTTATTAAGAAATAAAACACATTTAACAATTTTTGCGCTTCACTTATTTAATTTTTTTTTTTAAAGATTCTTGTAATGAAGTTAGTGACTAAAAAGTAAAGTTAGTTTATCTCTTTTCTTAAAAACTAATGTTGAGGTAATATAGACAACGGAAAGTAGAAAAACTTGCTACAAAATTTAATAAAATTATCAAATGATATTCTATGTTATCAGCTAATTATTGAGTGAATATTCTCTTTTTAGAATCCTTAATTTTCATAATGGTAACTTTATATAACATATTTTAAAGCTGAAGAAGGAATTAAGTTTTTATTTAAAAAATAATTTACAAAAAAAAAAAAAATCAATCTCCTAAGTAAAAAAAAAGCATCTAGTATTTTATCAACTAATAGAATAATGTTCAGAAAATAGGTAAAATGAAATTCTTCCAAAATTGTTGAAATCTAATCGATAAAAAAAATTAATAAATGGATTCGGGTTACATAAAAAAAGCAAAATAAATAAAAGGTTAAATAAAAAATAGAACCTAGAAAATAATAGAGTAATAGAACTGGAATGATTCAGTTGCATGTCTTATGACCGAAAGATGTATATAATGTATAAAAAAAAAAAGTAATAATCATTTTAATATTACTCATAATTCTAAAGCAGAAACATCATCTCAACTCTTTTGTTTACTTTTTTGAAGAAGAATATTAAAAAAAATTAAAATACGTAAGTAAAATGAATCATGCTACAATAATCAGTAGGCAAATAATTAATGGAAAACAATTGTGAAGAAATCTGATATTTCTCTTTCATAATGATCAGTTCAAATTAAGCTTATAAGAGTTGGTTTTAAATTGTAATATTAAAGACTGCTGTTTAAAAAGAATTTTGAAATGTATCATTTATAGTACATCTACCAATACGATGTTATACACAGGTTAGCTAACACTGAAATTAATTCGTAAAATTCCCTTTAATATAGGACTGAAGATGAAATTTACATAACATTTTCGTTCTTTCATAATAGTTATGTTTATTTTCTAATTATAAAATAATATTTTTAGCTATTTTACCAATTTATATTAAATTACATTGTATATGTTATAATGGTACATGTTATAGTTATAATTTAAATAATAAATCATTTTTTATTGACAAACTATTTTAATAATAAATAAAAAAGTAGTCAGTTGAAAAAAAGTTATTACAAATAATTTAAGATACATACTATACTGGATCTTATATTGTAACTTATACAAAAAGAGTAACTTAAAGAGTATCGTTTTATTTTTTAACAAAGCTTGAAAATGAAGCAAACAATAAAATAATAAAATGTGTTTAGTGGAATGAAGAAAGGATTTCGAAAAGAAAGTATAAATACAAGTATATATCAAAGGATTTGTAAAGTTACAAAATCAAATATTGCTGTTACTGAGATTTGACGTGACCCAGATATAAAATAAATAAAATAATATCCTTTAGTTCAAATGAAAAAATACTTTTTCTCTGATAAAAATTTTTTCTTATCAAAGTTTAAATGATTAAATTTTTCATCAGTAACTTTTAAGAGTAATAGTTAATAGTAATAGTAAATTAAAAGTATTTTTTTTTCTTTTTTCGCCGGTTTTTTCTTATTGTAGTCAAAGGTCCGGCATTTGATTTCTGGAGGTATCCGTTTTTTGAATGAAACTCCATTTAGATGAATTGATTTTAAATGAATTTTTTGCGACCCAACCTGGCAGTAATGCGAGGTTGCGTAGCAAAAATTAAACATAGTTACTTTTAATTAAATATATTGTAATCAATTTATTTCAACGAATTACAACTGTATTTTTTTAAAATGAATTAATCACCAGTTGAAAAAAAATAATGTGAAAGAAAAATTAAAAAAAATGGCTGTCAGCTCTTAGTCAGCCGCAACCTCCAAGTTGCCAAGTATAAACAGGTATGTTATTAATAATTATTTACGCTCATCATGTTTTTCAAAAAAATTATATATCTAACTGTTTAAAAGTTTCAGTTTTTCTGTACACGATAACAAATAATTGCCTGTAAAAAAAATGACCGCAAGTAGTGGCAACCACTACTAATGTTAGCGCGTTGGCTAAACTACTAGCTGTATGGAGGTAATTGATAAATTAATAAAATAAAAATAACAATACTCTGGTAAGAATGAAAAACTGTATAATGAACTTAATTTACAGTAACAGTAACA
>JAAAKQ030474105.1:0-23188 GCA_010016005.3 Zanna intricata | reverse complement strand
TGGTCACCGTGGCAGTGCCGCCCATCCTTGCGGACAAATTATTGACTGATGTTTGTGTTCATATGGGATAGTAGCCTGTAGGGTGATAAGGTGTTCCTTCGAAGATCTTTGCTTCCATTGTTGGAGTGTTGGCCATAGGCCAAGTCTTATAGCGGCCTGGATTGGAGTGGCCTGTTTCACCTTTGGTAAGGCCAGTCATCTACAGAATAACTGTCAGCAGAAGGCATGATGTCCTTCCTGCAGGACACATGGGCATGCACCCTGGGGCTGCAAGGCTTCAGCTGTACCATGAATGTGTGCTGCCTGTGCAGTATAGTGGTGGTGTCTGCGACGGAAGGCCCCTCCAGGAGAGTTGGGAGGCTCTGGCGTCCCACCAACAATGATCAGACAGAGACTCTTTTGCAGCAGCAATGAGGGGTATGTAAGGCCGCAGTCCTGGTGGGGGATCCCTTTGGGGTCGCCTCATTAGAGGCATGGCATGTGATTAAAAGACTGAGTCTTGGCTACCTCTGTGAAATCTTGAGTTCCTGCTGAGGTGCTGAGGTTTGAGGCAATGGCACCACTCAGAGCTGAGTTTATGCTTAATTGCAGGTCCGACTCCAGGGGAGCGGAGTAAATAAGGATAGAAAAAAAATTATCAAAACTGTAACAATCTAATTTGTAATAAAATGTATACCTCAAAATTTAAAAGCCACAATAAATACCAGAACTGGTTGATGTACCAGCAGGAACAAAGTAATCCGGTCGTCATCGTCATCATGTACAAATATGTCCAGAACTTCCAATATTCATACACACATTTGCAAACAAATGAACGACACATGGAAATGAAAACATTACACAATAGCTCACTCTATGTAATGCTATAAGGTTTATGAAACTCTGTTTAGTCTGCCACTGTAACGGAAACGAGCAAACCTATTTAAACTGGAAGGAAACGTGTGCCCGTTTGTAATATAGACGCCGGACAGAAGCACCCTCCATCAATACCCATAAAAGCTACGGTGTTGGCAAACTTCACCATATAACAAATCCATATGCTGTATGGCGATCAGGTTGAAAGTATGAAGGAAGAGATTAATGATTTGTTTTATTTGGAACATGATGCTCCATGGAGCTGAAACATGGACGATAAGCTAGAAAATGAATTGAGATGTGGGTGTGGTGAAGAATGATAAATGTCAGATGGCAAAACCAAGTAACAAATGAAGAAGTGTTAAGGAGAATCAGAGAGAAGAGATAAATGTTAAGTGATTGAATATAGGAAAAGGAACTGGCTAGGACACTGTGATGGAGGAAAATATGTGAAACAAAGAAGTTAGTAAATGATAGAACAAGGTGCAGAGCAGCAGTTATGCACTAATGGGGACAAACAGAGACCGAAGAGCCAGATATTATACTGGATTATAATTGTTGTAAAGCAGGAATAAACATTGTAGAACAGCTTATAAGTTACTACTACTTTCACAGAAAAACTCTAAAATGGTAGAAGTTATTCTTTCATCTTTTTATAATGGTTCTGCAATAACCCCAATGTAGAACAATATGAATGAATCTATGAAGACCATTATATCATTAAAATTTCATAATGTAAACAATTTAAAATTTTCACTTACTTAATGTAGGTGAAATGGAAGGAATAAAGGGTGAAAAAACCTTGATTTTATTATAATATAACAGTAAAAAGAAAATAAGAGATAGAATAACATCCATCATTGGTGCAAGCCTTCACACATCTATATGGATATATCTAAATGAATGCAGCTGCTATTGGTACTATACTCTGTTCTGCATGCTCAGGGAATCTAGTATATTCTAAAGGACTTCAAATTTTGAGAACTATACTGTTACAACAGATTAGGAACTATTGCAGAAATGCAATTGTACCCTGCAAGTTATTTCTAGTTTCTTTTATCTTTTTTTTTTATAGATGTTAACACTTTGGACCCTGCAATGTTTTATTATGCATGTTCACAGGGATTCAGTTCTTAATTACTCTCCAGGGACTGGACATACTTACCATGCATGTCTGGGGATTTTTAGGATTTTTTTAATAGCGTACAATAAACTAATCTATAAGTAAGAATACATTACTTACCTTTTTTATTTTGTTTAAAGCTCCTTTCTTACTCTTCGATATAATATATTCACTTTTGTAATTGTGTATTAGATTTAAAAATATATTACTATACAACCATTCAATATACACTTTCAATTACAACTTTTTTTTACTTGGAACCTGAACTATTACTACCATAAATGTCACTTCTGCATTGTTATACACTACTTTTAATACAAATTATATTACGTAACTGTAATTAAATATCTTATGCCCATTATACATTTAAAAAATTTGAAAATATTGTAAATAATAGTACTTAATACGCATGTGAAATTCTTCAAAGCATTCTGGAATGCACAAACCAACTTTACAGACTTTGCACCCCCCCTCCCTCAACTTGGTATCCTAAATTTTTCTTTTACGATCCTGTTGTTTAGTTTTATCAGAGCAAACCTTACAATAACATTCTTGTTTTTTACTTTTTTTTGGGTAGAAGGAATTTTTGTCAGAAAGTACTGAGCCAGTGTAAACTGACTGAAGTTATTGGTTCATCATGTCACTTCTTCGGCTTTAAAAATTAATTGTTTGCAAGCAGCACTTATAAAATTAATCAAATTTATATTCTTGTTTTAAACATTACAGAACCATTAACTACAGCCATTATAACAAGATGAAAAAATAACTTTTACCATTTTGGGTTTTTTCTGTCAAATGAGTAATAACTTACTAGCTGGTCCTGCTGTGTCTATTCCTGCTTTACAATGATTATAATCCAGTATAATATCTGGCTTTTCAGCCTCTGTTTGACCCCTTTTATTTCTGAGTTACCTTAGTTGTTGAGTTGATAGTGAGAGTACGTCACAACTAGACTTCCATTTGCAGCTAAATAAATGTTTGTTTTTTCAGTATTAAAAATGACTTGAATATTAAGCTATTTCAATCAACTTTTGTAAGTGAATTATTGGATGGAGAGATGGGATAAAATGCAATGCTTTATTAGGACAAGAGCGTTTTCTGATAGATGAACAATTTATTGCAGATTATAAGTCAGAAATGTAATTTTTTGCCCTAAAGAGATCATTCTCATATTGAAAGAAATCCACCACACATGATGATGTACGACATTGTGATATTTGTTATACTGTTACTATAGTTTTCCGGGTACATAAACTATGATTCTTAAATTATTTGCAAATGGGGAAAGATGCACCATTTAGACAGTTCAAATACTTTCTAATGGTGTTTGGTCTTATTCAAAGCCAAATAATGGAATAGAGACAAAAGATCTTTTTCTTTTATGCTTCTGGACTGTTACATTCTTATACTAATCAGATTATTCCTTAATATTAATATGTCACTTAGGCTATGTATTTTGGGCAATTTCATACAAGGGATGAGCCAATTCTTTTTGCTTTTTTCCTGTTACTATTTTTCTTGATATCTTAAAACAGGATTAACCCACTTTTATGAAATTTGTATGATGACTTCTGAATACAGGTCATTGATACAATTTAATTTTGGTTATAATCAATCAAAGGAATGGGATATACAATTACCATGGGTTTTATATTTCAAAATTTTATTCAAGAAAACAAACTTTTTACATAAGTTCTGTACTTGCATACTTTAATGTTAGTTTTTTTTATTCACAAGTAGTAGTCTGTCAAGAGTGAAGTCTTTAGTAAAGTGATGGGAAGGAAAGTGATAGAAATTGACAAGTGGTCCGATTGGTAAATTATGTTATATCAGTCTAAACAAAATACTATATTTCCTGATATTGTGAGTTGTAAAATAGCATATACTGTCCCAACTATTATGCAACCAAGATGTAACTGAACACATTTCTCTTTTCCCTTCCCTGTAGTAATAAATTCATAATTGGACACAACTCAAGGGATACATAGTTTCCTCGGAGGTACTGGCCAGACATTTTGATAATTGAACGTTAATTGTATAAGCCAATTTTATAAAGTTAGTGAAATGGCATTTAATGATTAGTTTCTCTGACATCTCAAATGCTTTAGATGTAACACAGACATAAGAAAAATTGAAATGAAAAGCAAAAATTAATGTACCCTTTTGTGTTGTAAAAAAATGTTTACTTGATTACTCAAAATGATTAATTTTATTACTGCAGGAAAATTATCATCTCAATATCATCCATAATTGAAAATATGCCCTTTGCTATAAAGTGATCACATTATCAAAGTAATGTATGAATTGTTATAAATGAAAAATAAATCAACAACATACTTTTCTATCATTTATCTACTGCCATAAAATTCTGTACTGTATTATATTAGCAGTTAACTATATTTTGTTACAATTAAAATACATAAATTGTGTGCTTGAGCCACAATATAGATAAATTCAATTTAATTCAGCTACAAAACATATTTCTTTAAAAAAGTAAAAAAAAAGGGAGCTTTAATTGTACTGTACATAAGGCTATTGTTTCCATAATGTAATAAATAAATGACGAGTATGTTTAACCATTGTAGACCTGAACCATAGGATTGTTGAGATTAATATGAAAGCAGGAAAACAAGTAAAAAAATACATGAAAAAAAAACAAACATTGTAAATATACACACTTTTATTTAACCAAATAAGGCTAAAAAACAATAATTTGTTTTTTAGTATTATCAATAATAATTATAATAATTCACTAACATCTCTTAGCTAAATTTATTGAAGAACAACGTGCGATATTTAGTTTAAAACACAAATTAATTAATAATAATAAATATAAAAATAAAACAAAAAGAAAAAACAATATTCCAATACATACAATTATGTCTTTTATTTTTTTTCCACGATTTACTAAATATAAACAATATCAAACAACATTATATTATTGCCCCATTTATTAGAAGAAGTGTTGTCTTTTATTTATTTACTTTTCTTAATAAATAAATTATGGGAGAACTATTAATTTATTAACAATACATAATAGGGAACATTATCATTAAATCTATTTTCAAATAAAAATTTAAAAATGATTTAATAATACTAAGGAAATTAATTAAAACATATCTAATAAAATACACATATTGAAAAAAGAACAATACTGTTTACAAAAAAAAAAAATATTCAAAAAATAATGAACTTTGTAAAAAGTGTATAAATGTTACAAATAAAAAGGGCTGACAGTCTAGCCCAAGAACTTATATTATTATTGACCACAATCCATAAAATTCTATTTTGTACAATAATTGTGCTGAAATGAATCTTTTTTAATACAATAACTTTGTATAATATTTAAGATATTTAATTTTTTACATAGAGTATGTAATAAATAATAATTCTGCTTAGGTTAGGAAAAAATGTATTTTTAGGCTTAATAAAAATTTGTAAAATGTTGATGGACATTGACATGTAGACTGTACATATGGTGTTACAAACTACTTATGATGACTTGGGATCATATATTTATTATTATTATTAGATGATCGGTACCATTCATTAATTAAATGGCATTTTCATCGATAAGAGTTTTATCTAACTGTCATTATGAAAGTCCATAAAATATCTAACGTATATGTCAGATAAAGTTACTCAGACTTAAAAATGATAAAATTTATCAAGCAGCATATTTTTTAAATAAATCTCAATCATGAATGACTGAAACAGAGTTACTTTTTCAGTAGTCTATCATTCAAAATAGAAAAAAATTTTAAATCTTGAACTAAATCATTAATGTATAATATTCAGTTCTACGGTTAAAATAAAAAAAAAAAAGAAATACATCATTCATTATATTATATGCTGCTCTAAGATCTTAAAAGTTGACATTAAAAATAGCATACAACAATTACATCATAAAATACAAATTATGTGATATAGAAAAGACATGGTTTGTAACATATAATTCATAGAGTTCCTCACCTAAATTATGTTAATTGGGAAAATTCTGCACTATTTACAAATGTTAAATATTTTTTGAATAGGTTGTATAATCTTTATAAAAATATTTAATAAAATATTACGTAAATAAAATAAATATGAATTAAATCAACTCAATGGATATAAGCTAATTAATAGCTCCCGCAGTACAATATCTATTGCACATTTCCGAAATCATCACAGCCTATATAACCATAATATAATAGTTCTCCCACATATTTACGCATATAGTAATACAATAATTACAAACTACACCCTTTATCATATCAGTGCATTAAGAAGTTCAATCACCAATTTCAACAGTGATAACAAAAAAGGGTGTATGTACATATATATATATTGATTAACAAGTCATCACAAAGTTTAAAAATTACATTATTAAACAAATGTGAAGAAACGATTATGATTAAAAGAAAGCAACAAACAAACCACTCATCTATATATATTCTGGTATTACTTATACATTTAATTAATATTTTAATATAATATGATATAAAAATTAAGATATGTAAAGGACTTTATTCTCTAAATCTAAGTTTAAAACAGATAAGTAATCAATTGATGTATTAAAAAATATTTACAATATATAGGTTAATAATAATCACCGTAAAATTGTGTTTTTGAAAAAATATAATTTTCATTAAGTTACTATATATTGTCACTAAAATTTTTAAAAATGTTAATAAACAATTGTAGAAATTCTACTATTTTTCCTTTTTAAAATAATTAATTTTATTAAAAAATTATCCTCTTAAATTTTAGGAACAGTTTTGGTACAAAGAATCTACAAGTGAATTTTTTTTTTTTTTTTTTTTTTTTAAGTGTGGATTGTCAATAAGAATTTATTTTTGTAATTAGACCATCAATGCTTATAGATGTTATCTCCAATGATTTCAAATATGCCACATCCTAAACAGGTTTATAGATGTGAAATGAAGATTTCAACACATAATATAAAAAAAAAAAAAAATACTACATGTTGTTGAAAAACATAAATTCAAAAAAAAAAAGCTGACTAGAAAACTCTTTTATTTACCCCTGTTTTAGTTGGTTATATAATTTTTTCATATAAAAATGAAATAAGACTTAATACTATTAAGGGCATTTGATAAAATTTTCAGCAAAAGCTTATAACAACAACTTTTGATAAGTTCTATGAACAAAGAAAATACAATAATAACAGTGATTATTTAAGTTTTTATCAATTATACTGTTAAGTAAAGATTAAAATTTATCTTTTAATTATTTTTAAATTAAAAATGTTAAAAAATTTGAATATTTAAATGTTTCCTTTCCTATTTACAGAATAATAATTATAGATTCGCAACGATAATTCAAGATTAAGATTATTTAGATGATATGATAAAACATGATATGAATTACAGTCAGATTACTTTTTTACTATACTGATGATATGTATAGAAATCAACATAAAAACAGTAATACCAGAGTATACATATTAAACCGTAAACAACACTATGACATAAAATTATTATAGTGGCATAATGATATATTCTTATATGTAATATATTAGTATGCCACAAACATTAGACAGAATTTTCTACACAGTCGAGCGAGCATTTTCTGATTTACTTTTAAGCGCCACCTTACTGTCTTAAATACATTTAATATAATAATAATAATAATTCTACGTTGACTATTAATGCATATTTCTTTTTTTACTTTGCGTTAAAATACTATGCATATATATATATATATAATTTTTTTTATTAAAAAAATCTTAGTTGACATTGTTACAAAAACGTAGATTATGCTATTATATATATATATATATATATATATAATTAATAATTATAATAAAAAACATTAACCCCCCCTCCCATTTTATACCCAAAAATTACCCATTATTTATTGAGATCTGATTATATCCCCTATTTGGCAAACAATGACTAGCATAATAATTTTAACACATAAATTGTTAAAAAATAAATTTTAATAAAAGAAATTGAATATTTTTTTCTTCTGTACCATTTAATTTTTTTATTTATATAAAATTATAATATCTTTAAAAGTATCTATATAAATATTATTAATAATTAAGCAACAAAAAAGCAACATATTAAAAAACTTTCCATTTACTTTTTACTCCACAAAAATTTTATCATTGTAAATAAGAATAATCAAAATATCGTGAAATGAAAGACACGGTTATAATAATTATAACATTCTTATAATTAATTAAGTACAGTAATTAATTAATTAGATCATTTAGTCAATTAATTAATAATAATAATAATAATCAATAATGATAATTAATAATAATGATCTTTTGACCCTGTTTAATATAAAGGCTTTTAATATAATACATATTTATTTATTTAATCATACTCGGTTATAAAAAATTATGTCTCTTAACATACAAACAGAGCTTTGTTGCTTTTTTATTATTTATCTTTATAAAAAGATATTATATATTTCCTTAAATGATATATTATTTCTAGATATAAAAAATTTGGAAAATAATGTGAATAATTTAATCAAAACTTTTCCTTTTTACAAGTATTTTATTTAAATTTATATAATTAAAATAATTTTTATTATTTTATTCATTCCATATTTCCGTGGATTGTAGTATAAGCTCTAATATCTAGAAAAACCAAACTCCTTTTAATTAATATAATTATAAACAATGAACTAACAATCTATATACAACTATATATATGTTCAAGTGTGTGTGTGTGTGTGTTTTTTAAATTTTCAGTTACTCTGCTCATGAATAATTTTTGCTGTTCCATAATACAAATGGAATGTCTCAAGTGCTCTTTTGTCAGTTTTTAACAGTTTTTATTATTATTTAAACAAATTTTCTTTTACCACAACTATTAAACCATTTTTGAATTCTCAGTTATTTACTACATACTAGTAAATTCCTTTGATAGTATACGAATAAAATTTTTAGTTGAAATTTATTAACGTTATAGACTATAAATAATTTGTAAATGTGTTTATAAATTGATAATTTGAACTATGATTAGCTCTTTTTGGGAGCATGAATGCGAAATGACTTTTTTTTTAATAACAGGCAAATGGAAATATTTACAATCCACAAAATAAAAACATCATATGATGATGCTTACTTGAGCACAATTTCAAGTTTATATTGGGCAATGATACCTTACCATAAAAGAAAGAGCGATTATTCTTCAAAATGTTAAACAGATTTAGAGATCAAGACAAATAATGGAACTGGTAGTACATCAATATAACATATCATTATTACATACATCACACAGTGAAAAATATGTTTTTCTCTATAAGCATCTGTTTTATTATATTTTAAACCCTAATATAATTTTAAATATTATTTTACAGCAGAGAGGAATAATGTGAATCTTAAAAAGTTTAATTTCCATAAAATAATCTGTTTTATTATAAGAGCTAAAACAATTTTTTTTTAAACCTCATAATCATTAGGTTTTTCCTGGAATTATAGAAGGGGATTTTTCAAAGACCTGATATCAGAGATTTATATAAAGCAATATTTACTGTTCATCTACTTATGTTTACAATTACTAAACTTCATTGTACGGAAAATGTTTGTTGGTGATGTAATGTATTTTACGGTTAGGTTAACAGAAATGAATTTTACAAAATCGAGAAAGATCCGCAATTGTATAAATTTTCTTGAAGTAGTGTGATAAATCCAGAATGTTCTGTAGTATCTGTCGTATAAATTAATAAACTATAAATAATTTTTTTTATACAGATATCCAAAATTTATAAATTTAAACCGATATAAAATTTTTATTTTATTTTACAAATATATAAGTAACTAATTCTGCTTTCTAGAAATATGTAGATCTCAGATAAAAGAGCATATACAATATATAGATTATTTATAAAAGAAGATCCAAAAACAATTTTATGATTTTTTTAAATTAATTTTAGAAAAAAATTATTCTATACCAAATATATTCAGAGAAGTTGTATAGAATGAATTATGTAGAGTTGTCTTGATCCTTAGCCGATTGTGAACAAGGATGATGCCGATGCTACTGTATATCCTCTAATTGTTTAATCTCTTATAACTAATACTAACATTAATCAGAAGTCAGATAAATACAAGAAGATACGCAAAGAATTCAGATGAACAAGTTTAGCCAACAATTCTGGTTAATAAGTCTAATTTGATTAAAACCTGAATCCTTTTACAACAAATGTATAATGATACACAATACTTTGATCTATCATTATTAAGCTAGCAGAATTCACTAAATTAGCCTTTATTAAATATATTAATTTACATGTTATTAATTCTGAAAATTCTGAATTATTAATATTATTTATTTATTGTTTTAACATGTTGACTGTTTCATAATTCAGCATCAATCCCATCTGAAATAATGATAGGTTAATCTTTTATTATTATCTGATAATATTCTTCTTTTTTTTTTACAATACACGTCAACATAAACAGTAAATTCTGATTTACTGATGAAAGCTGTACAATTAGTTGTGTAGTAGCATAATTATTTTATTAATGTGTTTTACTCATAATTATCGAATGAAAATACAACATTGCTTACATAATTAATACAACTAATCATTTATATGAGTTTTTAACATCATTACTGATCAGCTATTATGTGATACTGGAAAAGCCATATTCAAAGTTACTTAAAATTTTCATTTAATATGAATGTCCATATTAAAGATAAATAAATGTGATGCAATTCAATAAACAGCATTATTTCCTGAATCGACTGGCCTTAAAACAGTCAAGAATATCTACAGTTATGGTTACAAAATACTCTTCTTGAAAACACAAGATAATTTATTTATCCAACACAATAAAATACCAAAACATCAATACAAAATTCATTATTAGGTTAGATGTAAACTTTTCTTTATTATGAGCTCACATTTTGATGAGTAAGGATTATCAGAATACCAGTAAAAACAATCACATTTAATATAAAATAACAAATGGCTAATGTTAATGAATAATAATCATATGTAAGAAATCACATGAATAATGTAAGAAAACATTAATTTTCTTTTAATATATTCTATAGCAGAACAGTCAACTTGTTAAAATATAATAACTGTATTAATAACAAACATATTGTAACTCAAAATAAATAAAAAAATTATATAATATAAAACAATCAATTTCTCAATAAAATATTGAAAAATATCAGTTATTAAGTGAATAGAAAACAAATTAAATATATAATGGTTAAGTACTTGTGTAATGACTAGATTTAAGTAATTAATAATGTAAATGACTTAGGGAAAAAATCACTTTTATAGAATTAAAAATAAATTTCAGTTAAAAAAAAAATAATAAAACTGTGTCAATTCTCAAAATCATATTAAACTATTGAAAAAAAAAAAAATTATTGATGGCTGTAGTGTTTTTCAATATTTAGTTTATCTATTTACAGATTTATTTCAAAACTATATTTATTTATTGATTTTATTTTAAAAATAAAATACTTAAAATGTTTTCAAATTAAAATTAATTGTACTATTAAAAAAAAAAAATAATAATTTTGGATAAGATTACTGGCAAGCTGATTTCTTAATAGATTGTTCCATATTTCAATTGTTACGACTCATTGTTCATTCAACTGAAGGAACTTTATTTTTGTGCCCTTTGTGTCTTTATCATCAAAAAAAATTAATAATTTAATAACGGCAACTGGATGATATCAGCCCATTAGTTCATAATAAATAAATTATGCTATATTTACTATGTTATATATAACTTTCATGTAAACTTTATAAGATACCAAACTGGATATGAATGCTGATCAATAACTGAAATTTTATTTAAAAAATATATATCTGTCACCTATGACAGATTTAAGGTAAATGTAATGAGATGATATTTTTGACAATTGAAGGGTACAGCCCATAAATACATCCATCAACTTTCCCATTTGTGAGAATCATAGTTAAATATAAAATTAAAGAAAATATTAAAAATTACAATAAGTAAAATATGAAAAAAAGGAAAATTTTTTTTTTTTTTTTTTTAATTCATGCATCTGTTTGGACAGTGATCATAGAAATATAACCGCAGTCATATCACTGAAAATCTTAATAATAACAACATAATTTGAGAAAAAACCAAGGAATGTAGTTTTGCCAAAAAGAATTTAGAAAAAAAGTCTCCATAATTAAATAATTTTTATTAAAAAATAATAATAAAGTAAAATAACTTTGAAATTGTTAATAAAATAAGAAAACTACTTACACAAATCATAAACCAAAATTTTGTTTTGAACAACCATCAATATTTTTTTTTTTTTTTTACTACTTTTGTTAACAAACATGTAAATATATTAATAATAATTATATAAGTACACATAAATACTTTAAAAATAAAAAATTGATGTATACATTACAATTACAACCAAAATTACCTAATTTACTAATCAACAATTTGTGGATTTAACTATTTTAAAAATATATAATAAAACTATATTCGATATACTAATTAACTCAAAATATAATACTAATGCTATAATTAAATTAAAGGTGAATTAGAAACAGCTGCAATAGAAAAAAAACTATTATAAATTATCTAACCTAAGATAACAAAACAACACCACCACAAAAAAAAAAAAATACCTGATGTAATATTGTATTTTTCAAATATAATATTAAAGTTGTAAATGTTGTTATAATCAAAACTTCAAATTACATGTTAAGAGACAATATTCGAAGAATGAAAGGCAACACACATCTTTAAAAATTTTATACTTTTATTTAAATAATTAATAAATAAAACAGAGAAAATGCACAATATATAATTATACATATATATTTTTATAAATATTTATTGTTATATTAAAAATATAAAAAAATTAATAAAAAACAAAAATGCAAATAAAAAAGGGAATTTAATTTGGCAGCTTAGAAAAATACAATTTAATAAAAAAACCAACAACATTCGAACATACGTTTTTTATATAGATTTTAATTATTTATGGTTTTTTTTTGTAAATATACTTTACCTAAACGTACGAACGAACAATCATTTTTTATTACACACAAACTTGCGGAGGGCAACTACAAACACGTACTCACTACTCACGGTAACAAAATACAATTCAGCATTTTTCAAGCTTACAGTTAATAATGCATATTTTGGTCTTTGCTTTATATTATCCTAAAAATATAATTCAGTTTTTTTTTTTTTTAAATAATAAAATTGTATATAATACATCATTTTACAGATAATAGATAATTTAATGAAAAAAAAGGACTATTTATTATTTCATTTTTTAATTTCAAAATAATTTATTATGTTATTTTAATATGAGGCAATTTTCAAAGTAAAGGTATTGCTTAAATTAAACAATTTTTTTTTCTGTAATTGTTAAATTTACTGAAATATTACTTCTATTCTATTTTTTTAAACATGAAATATAAAATCTTGGTATAAATGTTAACCCAAACAAAATAAATTTTATTGATGTTTTCTATTTATTTTTTAATCATTTTGTAGCTTTAATTTTTATTTATAATAAAAAACTTCAAATAAAGACAAATTAAAAAGAGAAAATTAAAAGATCAGAATTGAAGGATGTAAAATAAAAATTTACTAAGTGCTTAATCACGAAATAATAACATAAAACAAAACATAATAATTTACTATGTGCTTAATCAAGAAATAATAACATAGCAAAAGAATCAATTGAAAATATTGGATTCTTTCAAACCATCTATTTTACACATTTTCCACAAATTTTTATCAGCTTCAGAACCAAAGTAAAAAAAAATGTTTAAATGTTGTATACAAACAGAAAAGTGAAACAACTTAGCTAAGATATTAAAAGTAAAATATATTTTATTACCTATACACATCAGAATAACGATTTAAACAGAAAAAAATGGAGGATTCATTTTATTTACATAATTAGAATAGCATACCTTTCAAAGAAACTTTCCTCATATAAATACAAACATAATATTAAAAATTATACAAAATTAGTTGGGTCAAGGTGGGAGGGAGAAACTATACATAGATCCAATATACATATGTATATAGATATATATAATATATATAAAAAAAACTAATAAATATGGACACATCAATTTCTATCAACACCATGATTTAAAATAAATAATACGGATGAGGAAACAAATTTATAATAATAAACAGAAACTAAAAACTGAATGAACATGTATGTTAATTATGCAAATGTGCTTATTACAAGATCTAATATTTAATAATTATTAACAAAGTGAAAAAGTGAGAAAATGTAATATGAAGAAAGGACATTCAATAAACACATATGAAGCGTTTTCCATTGATTATTTTTTTCATTAATAACTAATTAATGAATTTAAAACACAAACAATGATTCTTTTATTATCTTTTTACCTATACATTCATATGTGCAAATTATACTGAATAATAATTAATAATAATTACAACAAATGTTTCAAATACTAAGAATACATACAAATACATAATATTAAGAGATTTTTATTAGTTTTTCTTTAATAACATTGTAAAAGGATTAACTATTAAAAATATTATTGATTAAATAGATAGGAAGTATGCAATTAATTAATGTATTTAAATAACCAGTATAGTCTGTTTTTTTTTTTTTTAATAACAATAATTAATAATAATAATAATAATAATAGAGAATACAGGTTAGATGGATAGTATAATAATAATTAATAATGTTGGATAAGGACAAGTATGTTTCTAACTGTATTTACATGAATATAATAATAATAAATAACAGTAAACAAAATAATATAATGCCCGTTCTATTGAAATTTGGTCAACAATGTGCCATTTTTTTCTTCTATATGATCCAATTATTGATTTGTATTAACAACATTGTTTATTAGTGATGTCATTCATAATATAACAAATTTTAATGACATTAATATCTACGCTATTTTATTATAATATAATTGATTAAAATAAATATTAATTTTAATGTAGCAAGTTTCAAACTAACTTTCAAAGATATTAAAAGTAATGCATTTATTTAACATAATACTATTACACCTTCATAAAGAATCTCTTTAAAATCTTTTACTGAGTTCAGTGAATAACAGTTAAATAAAAAACAGGATCTCAATGAAATAATTTTAAAAAAAACTAGAATATGTATTTATGTATATAAAAGCCTAGTTAAAAAAAAAATATGTAGAAGTTATTTCCTCAAAGTTGTTTGCCCCCTTTTAATGTCACAACCAGTTGTCAGAAAGCTCAAGAAGCATTAGTAGTAAAGTGTATTATGAATAATAAATGCATAATATGTACTTTTTTTTTAATTATATAAAACGTGCAAGAAATCTGTCATTATTTCATATTAAAATTCATACAAGAAAGTAATTTAGAATTAATAACTGATTAGAGAAACTTCAAACACATAAAGTATATAAGTCAATACACAAGTCAATATCTGCGAATATATTTTTTATTCAAAGATGTTCTATTAGAAATCCTATAAACCCTTCACATATCATTTTTAAATAAATAATAAAGTTTTCTAGTTAAACTGATCATTCAAAATTACATTATCAAGATTAAAAATACAATATCATGAAAATTTATGCATTAACTTCTAAGAATTCTATGAAATTCATGAATTATATGAAGAAATTTGTTTTTAAAAATATAGTAAGATTTATTTTTAAATTGTTTATTGAAACAAAGCAAATTATCCATTCATAGATTATGAGAGTTTACAGTTAAACGACTGTACAATACATTTTATACAATTTGTAATAAATGAATTAATTTTTTTTTTTAAATGCTTTCCTCTCTTAAATTGCAAATAATTAAAAACACAGTAAAAGAATTCTTATTTTAAATGATTATATCTTTTATAAATAATTTCATAGTTATAGATAATGAGTATTATATCTATTTAAATTAAGTGTTATGAAGAAAAGTGCAAAAGGAAATAATCTCAGATGGATGGACATCAAATAAATAATCATTTACTTGCTACTCTGTCCTTAATTTGAACTAACATTTTAAACTGTAAATAATTATTTTTTTAAAACTACAAACTACTGCAAGGTAAGGCAAAAAAAAATAAAAATCTAAATAAAGCAAAGTAAATCTTCTTTTTTTTTTTCTTCAATTCATCATATATACACATACATTATGCAAGACTGTTATAAAAACAACGCACATATCTGATTAGAAAATCCCTAATTCTCATTAATTGTAATTGCCTCCTTTAATTAAAAGAAAAATTTTTATAAGTTTATTATTATTATTAAATAAAATAAAATCATGGTAACTCAATTAATATGAATTAAATTTTTAATTTACAAAATTCTTTTGGCACATTGTGTACAGTGAAGGAATAAAACAACAATTCAATCAGAATTGTAAATTAATTTTTCATCTGGAATTTTTAATAATACAGTAATACTAAGATAATCTACAGTGCATATTTATTACTATATATAAATATATATTTTTTTTTAAAAGTAAAATACACATACGCTAGACATTAATAAATACAAAATCGACTGATCAGCAAGATTTTATTAATTCTTTTTTTTTTTTTTTATTCAGCATAATAATGTTATAGTTCAAATGACACAAATTCCTAAACACAAACATTTAGTATATCACTAACAATTAACACTATCATTGATTGTCTAAATTGAAATTAAATATTTATACATTTTATTTATTTTTTAATTATTAAAGTCTTTCCGTTACGGTACCTAAAATTAATAATCAATAGGAGATCTTTTGTTGATTTTTTTCATTAAAAAAAAAAAAAAAAATTAATTTTAATATTTTTAAATAAAAGAGGAGATAGAAAAAATCATACACAAATAATTATTTCAATTTGATTTTATAATTATATTAATAGAATTATAATTTTGTTTTTTTTTTTTTTACAGATGATATTTTTATCTTAATAAAAATGATATGGTAATTAATGTGTTAATTTGAAAGTTGATATTGCTGGCCTCATTATTATTACAACCTTTAAATTATTTATATATAAGTGGTTGTTAAAGCCCGTATTAGATATGGTAAGTAAATACAATTATTTTGATATTTGAACATTAAATACTAAAAATTATGCTGCACTTTATTTTAAATAAATTTTAAAATTTATTTAAAATTCATCATCACACTATATTTAAAACTAAAACAAACAATTAATAAATATATGTACAATAATAATATTAACACTACTAAATTAAATCACAGCAAATCTAATTTTTTTTTTTTTATTATTATGTTTATTTTAAATTAAATTATTAATGATTTATTAGTCATTATTTAATGATCAAAAAATTGTTTTTACTTTATATAATAAAATAATAAAAATATTATTCCCATAACATTTTATTATTATTTATTATAACATTAAATTTGTTTTCAAGACTGTATTAATGAACTTGTAAGAACTAGAAATTTACATAATAAATTATATAAGATATGAAAAAGTAAATAAATTTAAATTAGTTGTTCATATGAATATATCACTACTTTTATTATGGAGAGAAAAATAAAAAATATATAGCAAAAGTTTTCATATTTGATCATATTATGATTTAAAGTATCTTGGACAATTATTTGACATATATTTATGAAAGAAAAGAAAATATTTTTTTCAAAACTGAATGCATTAAATAATAAATAATATAACTTTAATTATTCACAAAGTGCAGAAACATTCTAATTAAAATCCATTCAATGGACAATAAACTTTTAACCAAATTCAATTAATAAAAATATTTGTAAATCAATTAATAAAAAATTTTTAGACTGGTCAAACAAAGATCAAGTTGAAATTAAGACTTACAACCTACTGGGAAAAATTTAAACAATTGTTCGAAATAATTTTCTAGTTCTCACAATATCCAGTAAAACAAAATTCACTAACTATACATAAAAAAAATTCTTAAAAAAAAAAAAAAATAAGCAAAAACACATTTATACAAGAAAATAAAACCCGTTAAATTATTTTTAATCTCTTGGAATTTATTAAGTTTCTATATAAATAACATGAGCAAATATTATAATTCTTTGTATCTTTAAATTTGGCACAAAAATAATAACTGAAAAAATTAGTTATAAAAAATATTAATTTTTTTTTTTTTTTTGTTCTGATGTAATATTATAATGACAATAATTAAAACTTAAAAAATTTGGCACAATAATTATTGTAATTTAATTTTATAATAGGTTATATATTATGATGATAATAATTATAACAATAGTTTATAAATACATAAGCAAAAATTGCATTGGAAGCATTAAATGTCAAACTTTTTTTCTCTACAATCATTTCTAATAATTATATATTTAATTTATTAATAATAAAATTTAATTATCAGAAAATAATTAAAAACGAACACCATTATTTTTTTTTTAAATAGATTTTATCATATTAATATTGTAATAATAAAGTTCATGAAAAAATTAAAATTACAGAAATTATATCATGATAAAATCTTGATTCAAGAAAAAAAATAATAAAAATAAAAAACAAGAAATGTTATTTTTCATTATTTTTTAATAATAATGAAATTTCCACTTTTATAAAATATATATTATTCGCAATATACTGGAATACATCTTTTTATTATGATTACTTTATTCAAAAAGGAATTATTTACATATGATATGAAATAATAAAAGATCCACATAATAATTAATTATAAGTATATAATATAAATACAAACGTTCTGAAATATATGAACTTTGTACAGCTGGATAATTAATAATAATAATAATAATAATAATAACAGTCCTAATTAAATAATAAAATAAATTAATATGAATAAAAGTAATATAAAAGATGTATAATAATTATGACTTAAAGAGCTACTTACCGAGAACAAATCGACTATCTCTTTTTCTGTTTAGCCTCTGGAACTACTATAAGGTATTTATTACTTCAGAGGTGAATGAGGATGATGTGTATGAATGTAAATGAAATGTAGTCTTGTACAATCCCAGGTCGACCACTCCTGAGAAGTGTGGTTAATTGAATCCCAACCACCAAAGAACATTGGTATCCACGATCTAATATTCGAATCCGAATAAAAATACAACCTTTACTAGGATTTGAACCTAGAGAACTCTCGACTTCGAAATCAGCTGATATGCGATATTGCATTAACGAAAACAAATCAACTGATTATTACCAACCAACCTTATATATCTGGGTTTTAATTCTGGACTTTCCCATTCAAATTAAAATTATAAATTTACATTAAATATTTTTAGAAAATAAAAATTACTTAAAGATCAATTTATAGAATGTGAAGTAAAACTTTTTAGCTAACTGGAAAAAAAAAGGAAATACTATAAATCAATCAAATAGTTCTTGTCAAAATCACATCGTTTGTTAAACTGTGTTATTCATTTGACTTAACTGTTATCCAGTGTTTGTTAACTATTATTTATTTGTATTAATTTTTCTACAAAAACCCTTTTTATTTTTTTCACCAATTTAATATCTTACTTGCTTATAAAATATTAATACAAACAATTATCTCTGTTAAATAATTTTTTTTTTTGTCATAAGATTAATCCAAATTTTACATCAACTCTCTGTTTTATAACATAAGCCAATAAAAATAAATAATTAAAAAAAAAAAAATCATTATAGAAAATTTATAAAAATAAAATCTATCTTTAAAATTATATTAACAAAACTAAACTGAAAATATTTTGTTATCTATCTATACTGTTAAGACAACTGATAGTGAATATGAAAGAAAAATTAAGATTATTTTCTAAAGTAAAAGATCTATCCCCAAAAGAATAAAATAATGTTGAAGGGAATAAGGCTAATTTATCTCACAGCCCAACAGTATACTGTGCACATTATGAAACAGACAGACTGACAGGACAGGTGTAACAGATAGTCACTCCTTCACAAAAAAATCTTGAATAGCTCTGTATACTTACACAATATGCGCAGTACATTGTCACGAGTTGTTAAGGACAGCGTGGTAAGCCAGCTGTCAGCCTATGTTCCCAACAATACGCTGCCCGCTATACACAGAGATATTGAGACTAGGATGGCATTCACACTCATTTATTTTCCTCAAAGAACCCATCATTACATCAGGTAAAATAATTGGCCATTTTTAATCGGGTTTAAAGCAGACAACTGTCCAGTTATTTCAAATTTTATAAGATATGTCTCGAGTAAATTCCAATTCGCTTTCTTTATGATATAAGGATATCACCGTTATGATATAAGGTACTTTCATGACTGTTCTCGTAAGTACTCACTAAGGCAAAATATTTTGAACAAATTCTGAATTGTGTAGATGGAAGACAACTAATTTATTTAATGAGAATAAAATAAATAAAAGTAAAGACCGATTGTTTGACTAAATTAAAACACTCTTCAATATACCTGTATAAAATAGCATTTAAAAAAAAATGTTTTATATTTATACACGACGTAAAGTGCAATATTAATCCATACATTAATACATATGTAATATAAAACTAATATTTATAACAAATATAATAATAATAATAGTAAAAATAAAAACGCCTTGAAAGACTAATCATCTGTAAATATTGTAAACTATCTACGAAAACTACTACGTTTAAAATACGCTTACTTAATTCCAACTTATTACATTTTAATCAACATTAGTACTTTGCAATTTACAAATTATTATTAAATATTTGATTAATTAATAAATAAATTTATAAATGCGCTTATTTTTCTTTTTTCTTAATTGTATATGTATATATACACTACAAAATTATATTCACAAATAAATAAATAAAACAATAAAAAAAAATTATTGTTAACAATAATTTAATTAAGTTAAACAAATATTTACATAATTATATGAAAAATTGAAAAAAAAAAAATTTGTAAACTGCAGCAAAGTAATTAACAATAACAAATAATAAAAACAAATATAAAGTATAGCAAGATATTGCCTGGGAGGAGGGATTGACATTGAACTAGTAACTAGAGATATCATGCGGTAGAAAAATCCCTACCTGCCAGTCAAAACAGCTAATTTACCAGTTTCTGGCAACATCTTGCATACATTTAATTAAAAACAACAAACAATTTCTACGCTAAAAAACATAATAATTATACATTACGTACAATAATAAGGTTTTGTAAACCAACTATAAAAAAAAAATCAACAACTTAATACTAATAATAAATAAATAAAGATAAAATTACTTTATATTAATAAATAATAAAATTATAAATTACATTAGAATAATAAATAAATCTTTGGTTTGATCCCTACACCAGTAACCAATTATTTTACCTTAAAACTTTTAATCAATTCTTATTGGTCACATCTTTTTAAATTATTCCACTTACTGTAAACCCATTCTTAACGATCTTAATCAACTTAGAGAAAATAAGCTTTTAATTTCTCTTTTTTTTTCTACCCGTGCTGTATCAATTAATTTTTTATATCTTCTGCTGTTTTGTAATTACTTTTACTTTATTTTTTATTTTAATTATTTCCACAATTAATTGTCATTAATTTCCCTTCCTAGGTGACTAGATGACATTGTTGTATAGTATCATATTTGTTAAATCGTCATATTTATGATATACATTTTAATGATATGTCATGTTTTTTTTTTTTAATTTATTTTATTGTTACGTGTAATAAAAAAAATAAACAATTTAAAATTTGTTAAAAATTATATAAATAAATGCTTTTTCTTCATAATATAAAATTTTATTAAATAAAGTTAAGAGGCAACAGGTTCCTGGTTTAAACTTTTTAAAAGATATAATATAATCCAAAACTATTAATTGCAACACATAAATGAATATTAATAATCAAGCATAAACTTTTTTTTTTCTTTTTAATTTTCAGTAATTCAATGTAATATCTAAAATATGAATAATAAAAATTTTAACAGATCTATTTAGTAAAGATGCTAGTTTATTACTTTTTTTTAATGAAAAATCTACAACAAAATATGAATTTAAACTTATGAATAACAATAAAAATGTAGTAATTCAAATCAGGAACCTGTTGTGTTCTTACAATCATGTTTTCTTTGGTATAAAAACACCAGCATTTAAAGAAATTACTTAGAAATCTTTAATAGTTTATATATACATCCGTAACAAAACTTTTAATCAAGATAGCAGTGAAATGTTTTTTTTCCTTTTTAACATTTAATAAAATTATCATGTTAATGATATGTTACAATAATAATTTTTATTAAAAATAATATTTTGTACATATAGTTACTATTTTTTTAAAGTTTGTTATATAATATTTATATAAAATATTAATTAAAAAGCAATGATGAAGATTAAAATTACATATATTTTAAAAATAACGATTCAAAAAACTTATTAAACAAAAAGAAAAATTATTAATTTTTAATGACAAAGTGAAACAAATTTTAAATAAAATTCATTTTAATAATTCAAACATAAGATGTTAGTAAATGAATTTTAATAATTGCAAACATTATATATTATAACAAAAAAATTAATTACATATTACAAGCCATTATTTATTTTTAAATTTATTATTCTATAAGAATATTATACAGTAATAGTAATGATAATTAACGTTGAATGAACCATCTATATTATATAACTGTAAGAGTATAATAATAATAATAATAATAACATTTAACGATATATTATTACAATTGTATTATAATTGTATAAATACATCAAATATTTATAATACTTTATTTATTATATAATAATATAATATTGTATTTAACAAACTGATTAATCAGATTTAGTAAAACCCTGTTTAGATCTATTTAAAATGTATAAGTTTAAATTAAATCAGTAACGCCAATAATCTTGAAATATAACTTACATTTTACCCTCATTAATATAAAAATCGGTTTTAATTAATTTCAAATATGTTCTCATATAAGCTGTCGGTTGCCATTCACCAAGAAAACATATTAACAACTAATGATTAATAAAAATTCTGATAACATAATAATAAATTACCTTCATCAAATACATTTTTAATGTTAGACAATTATTTCAATATTTTTATTATTAAAATTTAAATCTGCTAGTTATTGTAATTATTGTATTCATTTATTAAAATTTCAGTATTTATTTACTTTTTTTTATTAAATTTCAATAATTTTGTTTTTTTACATTAAAGTTCTTTTAAATTATAATTAACAAATAATATATATATATATATATATAGAGAGAGAGAGAGAGAGAGAGACAGGGTTTTACTTTTATCTATTAATTAATATATTTATGTAAGAATGATTTAGTT
>JAAAKQ030474094.1:7136-23190 GCA_010016005.3 Zanna intricata | reverse complement strand
ACAATTAGTTTTAAAAGCCTACTATTTTTTTTGTAATTTGTATGTGTTTGACTGAAAATAAAAGATATTATTATTATATAAAGCTATCCCCCAAACATATACTTTCTGAAATGTTTTCCTGACGTTTAAATCAATTTTTAATGTAAGAAAATTATATTTCTGACTGAAAGATCGTTTTGCTTGTGCTATTCAGCATTTCATATCGCTCCTGCTTCGTCCCTCTTTAGTAATTTTACTTCCCAAATAACAAAATTCTTCTACCTCCATAATTTTTTCTCTTCCTACTGTTAGATTTAGTCCATATACATTGTCTCTACTAGATTTCATTACTTTCGTTTCGTTCTCTTTATTTTCATGCAATAGTTTTTGCGTAGAACTTCATCCACACCATTCATTGTTTCTTTTAAATATCTTTTAATCTCGGTTAGAATTACTAATCATCAGCAAATCATAGCAACTTTATCTTTTCACCTTGCACTGTTACTACAAATATAAATTGTTTTTTAACACCATTAACTGCTAGTTTTATGCAAAGATTAAAAAGTAATAAGGATAGGGAACATCCTTGTCGGGCTCCATTTTTTTATTACGGCTTCTTTCTTATGCTCTTCGATTATTACTGTTGCAATTTGGTTCCTGTAAGTATTAGCAATTGTTCTTCCATTTCTATACTTGAATCCTAAAATTTTTTAAATGCTGAAACTTTTATTCCAGTCTACGTTTTCAAATGCCTTTTCTAAGTCTATAAATACTATGTATCTTGGTTTGCTATTCATTTAATATAAGAAAAATTATATAAAAAAAAAAAAAATTAATGAAATTTCTTACTGCAATTTTTTTAATTATAATATTTTTAAGAGCTGTGAAATTACTAAAATAGTTGTAATTTTCATTATAATTAACGTTTTATCTGTTAAAGCTGTTATCTTTCGGAGGCAGATCTCTTGCACCACGTCTATCTCCATTCTCCTCTATTTTGAGGTAAACTTTAAGATCTTAATTTGTTGTAAATGGTTTATAATCTTACCTTTGTCCGTCTTCTCTTTTATAAAATTTTCATTTCAATGAAAATTGTGAATGTTTTTAACCTGCTTTTTCTTCTCATTTTACGTCTCAGTCAGTTATTTTTCTTATTCTGAATTGTTGGATTTAAGCTTCTATTTTCGTTCATTTTTCTCATAATATCTTCATTTTTCACTTTGCTCACTTAATCTTCATTGACCTCATATTTCAAATGCCTCTAGTTTTTATTTTTTTGTTATCCAAATTTCACAATTTTATAGAAGCTCACTCCAAATGTTTCATTTTATAAGACCTTTCTTTAACCTTAACTTTGTCTTTCTACTTAATGATGGTTTATTCATCTTTAATGTTAATTACTTGTTTAGAAACTGTTATGTGAGGTATATTCACAAAGTAAGGGCCGTTTGGTCATTAAAAAAATTAACTAGTGAGAAAAATTAACTAGTAAAGGTTTTTACTTACAATTTTAGTTTACTTCATATCTACTCCACTTTTCCAAATAATCGCCATTTCTAAGCACTTTTCGTAACGCTCCACCAGTTTCTTTAACCTTCTGCATAAAAGTTCGCCGCCTGAGAATTGAACCAGATGACAACGGTAGTCTTGAGTTTCTCGTCGTTTTCAAAACCGTTGTCCACCAAGCCACTTTTTCAAATTCAATAAGAGGAAGTAGTCACTAGGTACAATGTCGGGACTGTATAAAGAGTGGTCAAAAAGTTCTGAAAGAAACTCATGAATCTTCTTCTTGGTTAAAGAAGCGGTGTAAGGATGCACGTTGTCGTGAAGGAGGATTACGCCGGACGACAGTTTCCCGCGTCGTTGATTTTGGATCGCACGTCTCAGTTTGGTGAGTGTTTCGCAGTACACGTCAGCTGTATTTGCTGATCCCCGTTCCATGAAATCAATCCAAATGACGGTCTTTTCGTTTTGAATACTAGTCTTCCACTCTGCTCTCATGCACATTTGTGTAGCCATTTTTAAATTATTGACGCTACTGGTTAACCTTTCCTTCATCCATTACTGTAGTTCCATACGTTAGGCACAACTCCCAATGAAGATTCTTTTGCCCACAAAAATTGAATCATAGCGTACAATTCACAACTGGCGAGAGAAACGATTGTCGTGGACATTGCGATCTGCATTCACCGGCAGGCAAACCACTACTCAATCAGAACAACAACTGCAATGGCTTCGTAACTAGCTGATAGATAGCCCTGCATGCGTGAAACTGTGTTCAGACCCGTTAACAGTTAAATATAAGCGACGGCTCTTAAGTCCCTTACTTTATGAATATACCTCGTACACTTATGTTATTTCGTTTTCACATTTGTAATTTTCTTTTAACATCTACCGAATTGTAGCGTTTTATTTTTTCATTTCTTCCTGTTTTGTATAGACATTTATCTGCCTTGTCTGTTATTGTTATTTTAATTTTCGAATTATTCATTTTTTAATGTGTCAGTTTTAATATTGGAACCTAAAAAATTTTTATAATATAAATTATTTTCGATTATCGCTGTTAACTACATCACTTTGTATTAATCAGATATTTTTACCCTATCAGTGTTTGTTTTCATTATATTTAGAGTAATTACATACTTATATATTGCAGCATTTAAATTAATTCTTTTTTTATTATAATTCTTTTACGTAAATTATAAAATAATAAGAGATTTCCGTTATTACTGCTAAACATAATTTTCTATTTATAAGATGTTTCAGAGAGTTATTACGATGTATCAGCTTGTTATCTTCAAGGTCTAGGATAGCATAGTTAATAATTTTAAATCAAATTATTTTATTAACTACCAAAAAATTAATAAAAATTTTTTCTTAGTATATCTCGTATCTTATTGTAATTGAATTCTTTTTAATTTGTACATGTAATTTTTTTATTTTGTTTTTTCAGGACGAATTTTTAATTATTGAAAAGTAAAGTAAAACCTAGTAAAATAAAAAGTAAAATATCTTGCGAATGAAATTCATTTTTTTTTCAAATTAAATTCTCATAATCAAATCGTTATTATTTATTAAATTATGAATAAATTTATCATAATGCTTTTTTTTTTTTTATAATACTCGTGTTGTCAAAATTACTATTTATGTTTGTAATATAATATCGATGTATATTCTGTATAACATTAACTGTTATAAAAGACCGCTATAAAATACATTTTTAAAATTTTTTGTTAGAAAAATTTTATTTATTATTCTATTCGATAAGATTAAATTTTTTTTCGGTTTGATACAAAGACTATATGACAATTTTGCTTTTTAGATTTCTATGAACCTAATATCACTTGTGCAATTACTTTTACATACCCTAAAATGAAATTCGATTCAGCCGTTCTTAAGTTTCAGAACCACTAAAAAATATAACATCCAAACATTTTATTTTCCTCTCGGGATAGTTAGTAAACAATCGATTATTTTCCCAATTAAATGAAATTTATATTTTATAGTTTTTATAACAGGTTTTTATAACATAAATTTAGTGACTAAAAATTAATTATTAATTAATTAGGTTACTAAATCGCTAAAATAATTAATTTAGTGATTATTTATAGATACATATTTTTAAATTTATTTAGTTTTTATAAATATTTTTTTACCTGATTTTATGATACCTCTACAATAATGTGACCGTCATGGTGTATTACATTTTATCCTCGATCATTCTATCTCTCTCTCTCTATCTCTTTCTCTGTCTCTATTTCTCTTCCTCTACGCTATTTCTACATCTCTGTATTTGTTTATATACATACACTAGTAATTTTATTGTCGTCAATGACGCCTATGTTACAAAACGTAATGTTGCTTATATATGTTTGTGACCTTCACATAGTTATTTACTTTTTTTAATTTCCACTTATAAATAAATTAAATTGGCCTGTGTTATTATCATCATACTGTACAGGAAAAAATAACTACTGCGTAAATTCACGGTACGCTGCAACTAATAAATTAAAACAGTAACAATTTTATAATTACGTGGATTTTTTTTTTTAAATTAAAAAAGACAAGAATTTGCATTTTTTTCTGTTCAAATATATTTATTACTTATAGTCTAGATGTATTAGAAATTGTTATGTTTCAAAAGATTTCAAAAATTTCTCTTATAGAAAATATTTTCTTAAGACTAATTGTAAATTTATAAAATTTTAATTTTCTACATTCAGACTGTCCCACGAAGAGGTATACGCTTTTGATTTAGTATCACTGGTCCATTCTCCCACCGATTCTACTGAAACTTTATAAACTTTTTAACTAACGTTTTGAAAATGTTCTATGCAAAAATTTCAACCTTCTAGGATTTATAGAAAAAAAAAAAATGGCGGCTTTTAAACAAAAACATCAATTTCTGATGAATCACATTTTTTATTCATTACAAAGTAGCTGGTAAAAATAATTAAAAACATGATAATTAGAACTAGAATAATTAAAACAGTTTTATTCAATTTGAAGTACTATTCAACAATATGTCATGAGGGTTCAAGTAAAAATAAAAGTAACAAAAGAATTATTCCTAGAGAGAAGGAAGAAAGGAAAAACACAAGGAAATGGTGAAGATGAGAAAGAAAAAGAAACTGAAAACATGATTTAGCTGAAATAAGGTAGTCCGAAGAAGTTAAAACCAAAAATCTTAAGATTTTAAAGATCAGGGTAAGAGTATTTTCAATTGTTTTTTCACTTTAGATAGAAATTTGCTTAGAAGCGTAGAAGCAATTTTCAATTCATATTTACTTCTTTGTACTTCGTACAACGAAGTATTGTTATCGCGAAAAATTTCGATTTTTTGATTTCAATGGAAATATCTATTTTGACTATTCCTGACCCATTTTGACTAGTTTCGACATAACGTCTGTACGTACGTATATATCTCGCATAACATGAAAACGATTAGCCGTACAATGCTGAAATTTTGGATTTAGGAATGGTGTAACATCTAGTTGTGCACCTCCCCTTTTGATTAAAATTGACTGAACCAAAAGTGTCCAAAAAAAGAACAAAATCCAAAAAAAATTGGATTTTGGACTTTTTCTTTAGTGCAGTAAGCAATAATAATCTCCCTTATTGAGAGCTTCTCAATAATCATAAGTAGTAAATATTTTCTTTGGTTACAGAGTTATAGCCCAAGAAAAATTTAATTAATGAAATATTTGGATCTTAGAAGGGGAAGACAGTGATTCGAATCCGACGTCATTTCCTTTTCCTTTTATTTTTTAAACTTTTTTCTTAAATTTAAATATACTGATTATTAATAAATTATCAACCTCTGGTTGTAAAATAAATTTACAATATATAATAATTCAATAACAAAAAAAAAAAATAAAAAAATAAAGTTTTATGTACTTTTAATAATGTGTATATGTAATTAAATAGGCGTACAATGAAGTCATGTAGGGTCCACATCAGTTATTGTTTTTTACAAGATAATCTGATGGAAATTAAATTTTATACTTTACTAAATAACCGACGAGAAAGTTGAGGAATATTTTTTATTGTAACTAATAATTTGTGTAATACAAATATAGTGATACATCTAGATTAATGTTACTTTCGAGGTCGTCGTATGAACTGTTTGATTATAATTTTTTGCTGTTTAAGTTTATGTTCCGTTATGTAGTAATTATTAATTAAAGAATAAAACATAATAGAAATTACATTCTGTAAGCCGCCATGCATTGTAATAACTGACCTACATATTATACGAGTAACAGAACAGTTTATTAAAAGAAAGAAAACTAGTGATTATTAAGATTGTTAAGAGAAGGTGATAATAATTAAGCTATATATAACAGAACAATACACGTTATATCGAATATATACACTCATACTGTATATGAGTGTTTGTGTGTGTGCAATTCAACATACATCGTCGACTTTTAATGAATGATTAAAAATAATAAATGATTAATTTATTAATATTTGAGGTCAAGTCTCTTTAATATTGTTCTTCATCTTGAGTATTTTTTAATTTTTTTTTGATGGAAACAGAAAGTCATTGCAGGTTTCTTTTTTATCATTGCCATTCATTATGACTGTAATTCCATGAATAATTGATTAATATTTTTGGCTTGGTCTTTCGCATACTTTTCAATCTATCTCATCTATGTATGAAAGAGGTTTACTTCTTAAATAGTTACATATTTATATTTTTAATTTCCTTAAAATTGGCACCAATATTTTTGGTACAATTTGTATAAAAAATATATTTCCATTTACCAACAATTTTTTATGTGATGTATTATCCAAGCGTTTTCGGAATCATTACTCCATCTTCAGGGATATTTAAATCTATGTATTTGTATGTGTACGTATAAAGTTATATGCATGATTATAATTAAAATAAAAATTATTTTTCGTAACAGTCGGTCATCATTAATTAAAATAAGTTATACGTTAAGTAAAATAAAACCCCATCTCAGTAGGATGTTTACGACTGTTATCTTTTTCTAAAAAAGATTTATATTTTTGTATATACAACAGGAAATAATAAAAAAATTTGTAAATCCAATTCTAACGCAGCTTTGATATCCTTAAAATATATTTTTTCCTTTTAGTCTTACCAGTTATATTATTTATAAAAATCAGGTAGTTGAAATAATTCATTAAAAAATTTAAATAACTTAGTTCTTCTTTAAATATTGGTATTTATAAGTTTATATATACCGGTTCAATAAACCTATCGATTCTCAAACTAGCTTTTTCTTCAAAACATCAAAGTGAAAAGAATAATTGAGAAAGATTTTTCTTTTTTCCTACAAAAAATTTTTGTATTAGGCTATAAAAACAACTTCTCTTTGAATAAAATATTTACAAAAAATGCAAAAGACGAGAAAACTACTTCTTTATAAAAATAAGAAAATGAATCTAAGAAGCAAACATGTAAAGTGAATGATACAGAGCGTGATAAAGAAATTGGAGATATGAATTATTTTTTAATCTTAATTTTTCCATCAAATTTTCTTAAAATTTTACATGGAAATTCTTTGAATATTAGAAACATGTCAAACTATTATCATAATATTGTAATGTGACTACAATTTGAGAAATTTCTCTACAAATAAAAAAAATCTGGTGTCTACACTACATGACTTCCTTGCGTGAAAATCCAAAAATAATACGACTATTAATTATGTATTATAATAATAATAATAATCATTATTATTATTATCTAAATTATAATTTTCAATTAATATTAAATAATCAAATGATTCACCAAATCTATTACATAAAAAATATGTAATAATTCATATTAAATAACATATACACATTTTTAAAAATCCATAAAATTTTATTTCACTAATAACTTCTGTTTTTTTTTTTTTTGGTCAAATTTTTTTAAAAATTGTTATTATTGAATTTTTATTTATTGCAAAACTTTTTTTTACAATCATGGGTTAATAATTATTAATAAATCAATAAATTTTAATTTAAAAAAAAGAGTTAAAAACAAAGAAAAAAGAAGATGAAGTCGGATTCGAACCGATGTGCATTTCCTTGTTTTGTTTTTTTTTCTGAGCTCAGTAACATAATATTTATAAGAGTTTTGTCTTGTTTAATTTTTTTTTTGTGTGAGCTGGTGGTTTTTTTCCTGGTTATCGTTATGATAAGTTAATGTATATGTGTAGAAGGAGTTTTTTGCCTGTTGTTTTCAATTACATTTTGTTATTATCTGAATACTTATTTCAGATAATACAGTATGTCAATAGTCAGATAATACAGTATTCCGTCAGAAATGACAGAATTTTATTATTTAGGATATAGCTGCATTATAAAGGATAGATGAAGTAATGAAGAGATTAAAAGCAGAGCAAAGTGAGAAGATTCATGCAAAATAAACAAATTATTAATATCATATATGGATTTAGAAAATGATGAAAAATTCTTAAAATTTTTATGTTGAATATATCAATTGACGAAGTTAAGTAATTAAACGTTAAGTATAAAAGCTTTTAAAATGTAGAATAAAAGATGCAAGTTGAAAGATTAGGTTGGTTGACAGAGAATAAATGAACTTTATTTTCAGAAAAAAATAAAGAAGAGTGATTTTTATAACAGAAATTCGTAAAAAAAGCAAAGACGATAAGAGACATACTAAAGAAATTACGGTTAATTAATTTTATTACCCTACTACTGGAATCTGGGTACGTTAATAAAGTTCAGCGAGTTTTTTCCACAATTCACATAATTTTTAATACAAGTGAAGATTTTTATTACTGAATCTTGAGCTTTGCATCTTAAGTATTTGTAGAGGTCTTTAGTATTTGGAGAAAAACAGAATATATGGATAAAGAAATCTCGATCTTGCGAGAAATTATGGCGGAAGTGATGTCTACTGCCTGAAGATAACTTATGATATAAGCAGTCCTTTGAGTGAGGTTAATACGATTCACTTATCGGATTGCACCTTCTCCCCGGTGGTTTTAACAAGATGCCCACTAGATCGGAACTTAAAGATCTTAGGACTTATTTGAGTTACATGGTTTTAAGATCTCAAAGGGAGTGGTTATACCTATAAATCTGTCTGGAGACTTTTCTTTCCATACCTCTCCGTATTGTAAAGAAAAAGCCTAATGCTTGTGAATAAAAGTGAGCTTCTCAATTCTTCTTAATATAATTCAATATAATAAAATAATTGATTTGATGTTATTAGTTTTGGTAAGAGGATAAAATATATAAAGGAAAACAAACATTAGAATATTTTATATGAATGTTCTTTTGATTTGTAATATGTAGGTAATATAAATTAATATTAAGAGATTAACCCAGAATATAAGAAAGCGAAAATCTTTAAAAAAATTAATTGTAAAAATGATGAAAAAATAAAATTTGTTAGGATAGCACACGTTATTATTGTTGTACTCAGAATTTCAGATATAAAAGTCAGAATATAGAAAAAATTTGGATAAACGTGTTACTTTGTATAAAAAATATATTCTTCCACTTAACAATAATTTTTTATTTGATGTATTATCCAAGCGCTTTCAAAGTCATTAGTCCTCTTCAGGAATTATTTAAAACTATGAATTTGTAGCCGTGCATATAACTTATTTTAATTAATGATGACCAACTGTTATGAAAATAACAATTTTAATTTCATTTTTATTTTAGTTATATCATACATATAAAACTATATCCGCGGAGAAAAATTTATAGTTTAAAATAATCCCTGAAGATGGAATAATGACTCTGAAAGCGCTTGGATAATATATCATATAAAAAATTGTTTGTAAGTGGAAAAATATATTGTTTATATAAATTATATCAATATCAACGATGCCAATTTTGAGGAAATTAAATCTAAACGTTTCAGTATTTAATTGAATTTTAAGCAGTTTTATCTGTAAATAAGGAAGTACCTTGATTTAAAAAAAAAAAAAAATTAATTGAGCAATTTTACCAGTAATTTTTTGGTTTTACGTATTGATTATAATTAGTTTTGAAAGAAAGTGACACTGAGGTTCAGACAGGTTATAAATATCTGCTTTGTTTTAACATACTTATAATATTCTTTTGTTATTATTATAATCGCCTGAATTATGTGTTTTATTTGAAATAAATATAATTCGTTGTGAAAAAAAGTGAAATAACTGCAGCTCTATAATTTCTCTTTAGTATAATATATCTGTTTAAAAAAAAAAATATAGATTAATTTACTCAAATTATTAAGTAGTACACTTTATCTTTTATACATTAAGAAATTTTAATATAAATATAAAATTATTTTTTTTGGCGTCACTTTTACGCGATCAATTAAAATTTAATCTTAAAACTTTGTTGCTGATTTAAAGTTTAAAAGGCAAACAGGCGATACAAGTTGTGTGGACAGATGCCAGACAATTCTGGGTGTCTCTCCTACGTCCTCGATTTCGTCCTTGCTCTAGGTCCCTCCCTTCCCTGCTTCCTCTACAAACAGTATAAGAAATAAAAAAAAAAGAATGGGATTTATAATAAAAACTGTTGAATAAATTAACCCTTTTCATCTTGCTCATTTTAACTCTTACTCGCTTTACTAATTCTACGAAGAAATATGTAACCACACACGAGCCGCTATGCTTTGTCATAGTCAACGAAATAAAATCGTCTGTGATTTAGATTTTCTTACAATGATACAATACTGTTACGTTTCATTCTATTGTATCAAATTACGTTATATTACATACCTCTTGCGATGAGTATCCGTTATTGCAGTCTTTCTTCAGCAATCGGTTTACAGTTTATTAATGGTAAAATAACTTATGAGAAATAAAAAATTTTCTTTATATCGTTATTAATTATAAACATTATAAATTTGATAAAAAAAAACGTGGATTTTTTAAAGACTTTTTTTTTTGTAAATGAGGTAAAATTTTCACTTAAAAAGTCAATTTTGGTTTATATCTTAATTTAGTACATTAAATTTTGTTCTTATTATACCATAAAATGTGTAAAGTTGTAGAAATTAGTAGATAGACGTTGTATGAGTACACGGAGGACCAATATGTATATATTATGTGTAGTAGCTGATGTGGTGTAGTTTTTAAACGAATGAAGACCAGCTCTTGGTTAAACGATTATTTATTGTTTTAAACTGTAGTATATGCGTTGATGACGTTGAAGGCATAATAGTATAACGTAGTATAAACTTGAACAGTATAATTTTCTTGAATATATTGAAATTAACACTTATGAATAAGAAACTTGCGTATTAACATGAAAGACTTATGAGTAATTACGCTTATGAGTGATATGTTGCATTTTGCAACTAACGTGTTTGAAATACTATAGATTACTGTCCGGTCGTCTCGATTAGTACTGTTTACTGCCCGTTGTCTCTACAGCAACCGAATACGATGGTAATCGACAGCATGAACGAAGCGACCATGTCTAACCTTCAACCTTCTCAATGTATAGAACGTAACATATTGCCCGCCAAAATACGGGCGATTTTTATTTTAAATACAATTTTTATTTTAAGGTAGAGTTTACAAGTTACAAAGAAATATTGAAAAATACAAATATTTGAAATATAGAATGACCATTATATTTCGGTTATTAACAAAAGAAGAGTATAAAACAAAAAAAAAAAATCTTTATTTTAATTATTCAAAGTAAATTAGTTATCAGATGATGATAATAAACAAAGTTTATGAATTGCCCTACGAAAGGTACCATTTGAGGTACGATTGATTGAAAGGTACCATTTGAGGTACATTGTTAGTGTTTTTTTTTTATTTGTTGACAACAAATTATGTATATATATATATATATATATATTTTTTTTTTTTTTTCTCTATATAAGGCTTTTTCAAAAGTGAGACTAATTTCAAATATTATCATGGAACGAATAGGAGCTGAGTTTTTAAATTTGTTTAAAAAGTAATGTTTTATTGAAATTAACCAAAAATAAATAAATTTGAGAAAAAGAGAAAATATTAGAAGATTGAAAAATACTTTTTAATACATCCACCTTCACAAAAACAAAAACTTCAAGAGAAATGGTTGTGGAGTTAATAATTATTAAAGTATTACACTCAATAATTTAAAAAATATTTTTAAAATTGCTATTTAACAGACTAGATTTCCAAATAGACTTCATAATTTGAGAGTACCAGAGAAAATTTAGAAAATATCGTTGCCCAGAACAAATTCTGAGAATAAAAATAATTCTCAAATATTAAACTTATAAAGGTTCCTCCTATTTTTGGAGGAACAACATTATGAGACAAACATCTCCATTTAGAGAACACTCAAGGATCCTCCAGGTCCGAGCACCAATACCAATTATAATTTTTTAGAAGATTTCAGCAGTTGTATCTAAAAGGAATATTGCTAATATAATATTGCTAATCTCATACTAACTAGTTTAAATGTATGATAAAATAAACATTGATTTTTTCCAGAAAATAAAAAACCATCCATGAACAGGTGATGAGTCCTATAAACGAATTTCGATTATGTTCAGAATTGTGAAGCATGAGAAATTATCCAGATGAGTTTTCGTGGAAACCACCTATATATCTAAGATCTATAAACATTTTCACAAATAATCAATTTAGATATTTATCTTAAGCTTGGATATTTAAAAAATTTGGGGTATTATAAAAATATATTTAATTAAAGTGAAACATATATTTTTTGAATTTTTATAATTACATATTTTAATAATTAACTCGGCTTTCAATTGAGAAATTACTGCTAAAATAAGTTCGAGTATTCAAGAGGGAAAGCAGATCTCTTTCGATTCGACCTGGTGCATAAATAAAGAATGAAAGTGAAGTCTAATATACATAAATTTATTATTAGTTCACTTTGTTACAAGTTCATTTAATTTAAATTAAAAAAACATTATCATGATGAATGAAAATTTCTAAACTACTTAAAACCTTGACATTGCTATCTCCAAAAAGTGTCTTTAGCTTTTTTTAAGTACTAAATCGTGGCTGTTTCTAAATAGTATACTTCTTAGATAGTTTAGATACTTTCAAAAATAAAAATGTTCATTAACATTATTTCTCCACTTTTATTACGAAATGCATACAAGTTTATAATGTATTTATGTGACTTATTTCATTTAATTCGTATATTAAGAAAAAAGTATAGGCCACTAATATTAACTGTTAACTGTTATTATTAGTTAAGATAATTACAATCATAAAAATATTTCTAGTGGATGTAATAAAATTTACTATTATTATTATTACGTTTATAACAACCGTAATGTGATGCTTTTTATTCTCTATATTTTAATGGAGAATGAAGGATAGATGAAATGATAAGTGTTAAAATTTCAATTATTTTCTAGGAATTGAACCTGAGACCAACTGAGGTAGAAGCCAGTTTGCTAAACACTATACCAACTGTTCGGCCAATTAGTATAATTAAGGAGTAACTACACTAAAGTAATAAAAAATACGCTAAAGTAGTTAAAAATACGGTAATTTAGTTTCAATCTTTTCTTTTTTATAAAATGTGTCGTATACCGGATCCTAACGTATATCATATCAAGAGAACTTGTTTCGGGATCGGCTAAAATTTTTTGAATGTTGGCTGGTTGAAATACGTCAATCTGATCGGATAACAGAATTGTGATTAATAATTAGAATTAATTAATTAATATGATTAATTAATTAGAATAGTGATAATAATATTGTTATTGGAAAATATTTCACCAGTTGAAATTAATCCGAATCATTTTATTATTTGATCAGTCTGAATTATGTCGCGCGGCAATTAACAAAATAATTTATTAGGTCTGGTAGAAAGTATGATTGGTAAACATTTTGGGTACTTTGGTTGGTTACAATATTTTGTATTATTCATAAAACATACTAGATTGCGATTGGATATTATCTACTATATAAAAACATACTGAAATTTTAATGAAGTAGACAAAATAATATTCTATGATATCAAACTGTTTTATTTGAATTTAATAATTGTTATTTATAAAAACAACTACAATTTATTCTTTTGGTAAAGAACTAAGTTTACATTTATTTTAAATTTATCTCTTAATTCGAAATATTTAACGTGTGGAGAAATAAATATAACGAAAGTAAAGGTAAAATACGAGTTTCTTTTGTGCTTTTGAGTTATACTGTTGATTCATTAATTTTAATTTTATTTTTTCTGTAATATTCACGTTGAAAGAAGAACTAATTTTATTATATTTACTTTTCTTTTTATTAGATTCTTAAAGAAATCCTGTATTTCTTAACTAATAGACTATTTTTTTATGAGGGTGATTATGTATGTAACACTTAGAAAGAATTGAAAAATATTTTCTGTATGGTAATGGCTGTTACATTGTCATTATTTAGAAAATTACGAGTATTAGATGTAAACAAAAATATCAATTTAAAATTTTATTTAAAAAACAATATTCTGTTTTCTAGCTGAATATTGTTATTAATTTCAACCGGAACAAACAGTAAGCCACTTATTAGGATGATTTAAAAATCATACAATATTTAGAAGCGTAGAAATAACTGTACAGGATATGAAAGAGTAGTTTATTGTCAACAAAAATTTTTTTTTTTTTAAACAAGAATGTTATATTGTTTAAATATTTTGAAGTAAATTAGGTAAATATAATTTAGTTTTTAGGTTGAGTATTTTAAATTATTGACCTGAACAAAAGAATTTTAAACAATATTAACCGTTCGTAATTTTTCCTTAATAAGCTTTATCATATGCGTAACCGTTTGTTATGAATATGTTATAATTAGAACTCTTTTAAAATCTTCATTAATGATAACAAATTAATTATAACAATAAACAAGTTAGTACTTAGTATTAACTTAGCTAAGTAATTTACTAACTTAGCAAATAATCTTATGTAGTTAGGGTTAATGGTTTAATATGTTTTTAGATTGGGTTATTAGAGTGTTTTAACAACACTTATCAAAGATCTTAAGACGTTTAGAGACTTGAGTTTATACGAAGGTTTAATACTCGTTTTTATTTATTATAAGAAACAATGGAATATACTACATTATTTTAAATTATATTAAACTTTTATAACCTCGGACTTGGTTTTCAGGTCTTGTACTTTATATCACCTGATCTAAAAGCCAATTAAGCATTAAATGGAGGATAATTAAAACGTTTTATTACATTTTGTGAGAGAAAACATATAACTCTGAAACCTGATGACCTTCTAATGATTTCAATGATGTATTTTACTTCAAAAATTTCTAATTTATTTTCATAGCTGACATTTTTAATCAACTTTTTAAAAAGAGGAAGCAGTGGTTAAACAATTCGAGCAGTATTTAGTTTGTGATTTATATTTGTTCCAGCTTTGCTTTTTATAAATACATTTACAAAAAGGTTTTATGTCTATATGTATTTTTTTACAAATGTATTTATATTGTAAAATTGTAAAAAAAAAATATATAAAAACGAATGAGTAATAATCCATTTTTATTTTGTCATTGTGTACCTCTCTCTTAATATGTAATACGTAATATACGTCTCTTAGTACGTAATATTTGATTTATTTTCAAATATCCCTTGACTCGGTAGCTTGGTACAAAAATAATTAATAATTATTCATCTTTATCAGTAATTTTTTGTTTGTATACAGTGGTGAACAAATTAATCCGAAGACAGTGTTTTTAACAGAAAATTTTATTTTTCAAAGAAAAAACGTATAATAGCCAAACTTATTCAAATTTAATACTTTATGTGTCCTCCTTTGTAAATTATGTATCTTAAAATGTAAATTTGATCATTTTATAAATAAATAAACAAAATAATTAATGTAAAAAAGTAATACAACCCATCGGGTTAGTTATTTTAGTGGTAAACTCGGTCGTTGTAAATAAGTTGATTTTGAAGTCGAAAATTCTCTGACTTAAATCCTAAATAAAGGTAGTTGATTTTATACGGATTTGAATACTAGATTGTGGATACTGGTATTCTTTGGTGGCTGCGTTTCAATTATCCATACGTCTCAGGAATGGTTGGTCGGTATTTCTTAAAGACTATAAATTTGTTGGTACAGTTACATTACATTGATAACTTTAATTGTTGAAGCAATTATAAATCGAAATTAAAAACAAAAGTAATTTAAAATAAATTGAAATTAAAACACTAGAAATTTTGAGAAATAGCTCCATTAATAGTAGAAAAAAATGATGAATAAACCGAAAGATGTTATATATTAAACTAATAAATTTAATTAGTTTATTGTTTTTAAAATATTAAAAACTTCTGTACTTTCAACCCTATCAAAATCTTTATTTTTGATCTTTTACCGCTTGGCTAAATAATAAAGCCGAGCGATCAATAAACAATTTATTCTTTTGGTGGAATACTGTATTTATGTTCTTTTAAATTGATCTTTTAATTTTAAATATTTAACATGTGGGAAATAAAAATAAAACTTAAGGTAAAACAAGAGCTTCTTCTTTACTCTTGAGTTTTACAGTTGACTGATCCATTTAAAATTTTCTAATAACATTTTTGTAGCTTAATTTTGTTTGTAGCTTATACTTTTCTGAATAAGTTGTGTTTTTCTGTTTTTTTTTTTACCCAA
>JAAAKQ030474093.1:0-44163 GCA_010016005.3 Zanna intricata | reverse complement strand
GAAAGTCAGAATGAGGGAAGGTGTTGGTTCCTCCATTCCGCCTTGGCGCTTAGTTATACGCTTGACCTCCACAACATATTGAGATCGTAGTTCATCAGCTATTTCAGAGATTTCCATGTCCAAAAGGTCTTTGCAAAAAATTACGCCCCTGCTCGTGTTTAAGGTTTTGTGGCACTCCGTATGTATATGTATATCACCCAAATTTGTTAGACGCAGTAAAGATCGACTCTGTTCGTCATTGTACGTTTCGATCAGAATCGATCCGTCACGTAATTTCTTGATGTTTTTTGGGGAGCCACTTCCAGTAATTACCTTATTAATTACGAAAGGGGAGACCTTTTGCAGGGAGCCACCTTCTTGGCTGTTTCTTAGAACTATGAATCTTATGTTGTTTGGTCCATCACTGCTTACAAGAACATTATTTTTTGAACTGTTATCCTCGTCCGACATCGTTCGAGACTCACTACGTAGAGCCATTCACCCATCGGCACGGTAGTTCCCACCTTGGGTTACGATTGCGATTCGTAAGGTGTCGCAACATCACCGAGTGTATGCTACGTTGGCTTGTTTCCCCCTGGTTGATTCAGGTTTGTGTCCATGGTGTGGCATATTAGATAATGCCTTTCATGTGTTATATGTATGTCATCAGTATAATGAAAGACGATTAGAAGTAGTGAAGCAGCTCAGGGTTATTGGGTCTTCTTAACATTTAAATGTTAATGGAAAAGCCAAACTGAATTGTCAATTGTGGAGAACTTCATGAAATATTTGGTTCTTCAGCGAGTTACAGAGGGCATGTAGGATGAAAAGTTTGAGTTACTCGGGTAGTTAGGGACCATTGGACAATCTCTTGTAGCCAAATAGACACTTCTTAATTTTGTTTTATTTATTCAGTTATTTCATGATGTTGTTTGTTTTATTTTGTTGGTAGCACTATAGATCAAAATTTATATAATAGATTTTTCTACTCAGATCAAATTTTTCTACTCAGTTATTTTAACTACTCAGTTCTGTTTGAGTAGTTTGGTTTTGTTTTTAGTACATTCTTACACTGATGGAAATGTCATTCATGGCATCCCTATAGGTGACATCCTGACAGAGGCCAAGCTGATAACTGAGAAAGATTAATCAGTCTGGAGTTCAGAAGATGATCTCCGGTAAAGCACATTAGAGCTAGTTACGGAAGGGGTGGCATGCAATCGGAATTGTCACATGTCAGGATCTTCCTCTTCAGGGTCAGGATGGGTGCCCAGAGAAAAAATGTGATCATGTTTTTATTCATTTTTTATGCTCTTTTTTATATTTCATGTTCATCCACATATTACAAGGTTTTTGAAAATTGTACAACATTATACACTTATTTTACTTCCCTTTAAAAAACAAGAAAGTGTTATTTAGATTTAAGATAATGACCACACACAAACATATACACAAACTTAAAATACTTAAAAAAACTATATTCATTAGAATTATATAAAAAAGCAAATTTAGAGGATGTTTATCTATCCAGCAAGCTAAAGAAGATAAGTTGGGCAAATAAAAGAATTTCCATTATTTAGAGAAATGTCTGTCTCATTTGAATCTTGCTAATGAAGTAGTATATACATTTATCACAGATTATATTAATGACAATAAAAGTGTAAAAACTTGGGTTATGAGAAGGTAACAAAGAAGATAAGAAAATTAGAATACAACTGTCCAGTCCCATAGACATTCAAGTCTACTTTAGTGTTTCATTTTAATCTTCTTTCCTCAATTATAAGTAAGCATTCATAGAGTTTACATTATCTACTTATTTAAACTTTTTGTAAACATAAAAAATTATATTTACTTACTACAACAATTAAAACTAGAAGAAAAAATGAAAGGAGAAAGCCTTACGTGTACTGTATCTATAATGTGATAATTAAAAATGAGAGAAACCAAGCTTTATTCCAAACATTATTTTTTTTAGATTTGGATATTTAATTCATGTTTATAATTTGTATAATAATAATAATAATTTGGAAAGTTGCTTCTAAAGGTAAGTTACTTTCTGGTCACCAATGCCAAATGTTATGAAAGTCATTCTGAGAAGCTCTAACTTATTTTCAAGAATTAGAGATTGACTTGAATATTTTTAAATGATCTATATAAAATAAAATGCTAAAATTCTTCTCACTGGTAGTTAGGTGATGTAAAACAATCACGAATAGTGACTGACCCAAAATTTAAACATTTTAAAATACAAGTTCATAACTATACAATTTACTTTTGTATTCTGAGAAATTAAAAAAAAAATTAACTTTACTTGAAGATATTATGTTAATTCCATGCTTTTTTTACATAATTTTTCTTTAATTTATGGAAATCTTTTTTTCATTTTACTGGATTATGTTAATTCTATGCGTTTTTTTAATATAATTTTTCTTTGATTTATGGAAATCTGTTTTTCATTTTACTGAATTTTATTTCTCATTTTCCCCTTAATTATCATTTGAAAGGTTCTGAGTTGGTATCCCAGTCTGGTGCTTTTACCCTCTATAAAACTCATTATTCAAACATTATAGAAAGAAATATAAAGTAATTATTATTGGACATAAAATAATTATTATTGTTGTTTTTATATGTATAAATAAATGAAGTTGACCTATAAATATTTTTTTTAATCAATGTTCAAAACTAGACTCAACAAATCGTTCATTTGATGAAAAATATTTTTATGTATGGAATATTTTTTTAAAGAAAAATCAAGAAAATTGTTTGGAAAATTTAGAATAAAAAATTACTATTACTGCATTCCAGAAAGTTTTAACTCGCGCTCAGTACTACTCTGTTTACATAAGTTTTTTAATCTTCTTTTCATATTTTTATTAAGATTCTTGTATACATATTTCTTGCTTTTAACTTTCTTTCAAACAGCTTTTCTTCAGACCAGTGTAGTAAATGTTATTTAGTTATATTTCCTCATAGGTTTACTAGACCAGAATTTGTCATTATTCATAACCTAATAAGTTTTTGATCAAAGATAAAATCAAGGACCTAATAGTATTCCTTAACCAAAACCTTCCATATACAAAGCAAGCATGTTCTGTGTTCTTTTACGATGCAAACAGTACAAGAGAGATTAAAATATCTTTTACTAAAGAAATTGTTAAAAATCATAGTTTTGCTAATTTAGCTAGTGGAACTGAATAGTAAGAATTTTTGGATTAGTTAGTAAAATCAAAACTTAATGGCCATATTTAAAAATTTATTAACTTGTTAGAAATTAATGAAATTATTAATGTAACAAAGAATATTAAATTAAGGTGTTAGGGGGTTTGACTTTAACTGCAAGCATTTTAGGTCCAGGCTGGGCTTTTTGTATAGACACAAGATAAAAAACTACAGCCACTAGAAAGATGCATAGGCATAGCTGTTCCTTTCTCTCCAACAAACCACACAAATTCAAGGATGCAACACCGACAAGTACATAGTTCTTTGCGTCTATTATATATCCAATGTGTTTATCTAAAAGCAACAAGATACCACTGGAAAGGAAGAGATCAAAGATTAAAGGGTGGTTGTTCTCAGAAGACAGAGGAATCTAAAATGGAATGAACACCTCAAGCTCAAGATCCTTTACAGTACTTCAAGATAGAGCATCCATTTTGCCCACAACCCTGAGGAGTTCAGAGATATAATTATTCAGGAAGGAAGCAGTATTTTTTAATCTGGTCTTCAAACAGATAATAAAAAGTCATTTGAATACAAAGTCAGGCTTTCTTAAGAAAAATGCTATAAACAGCTTAGCCATTAATAAAAGCTTTACTCTTACATTATAAATATTTTTGTTTTTAGACCAAATAATTTATTAGATCTTTTCTTTTAATCATCAAATACTACATAAAGAATAAAAACAACCTATTCAAAAATCAATAAACAATCCAAGATGTTTCCCATGATTCTACAACATCCCAATTGTAAATTAATTTCCATTGTTGAACTTAAGCCAACATATTTTTATTTTAATAAAATTTTACAGTGTTGCAGAACCAACTAAGCGGTTAGGAGGGGGTCAATGCTCGGGCAGTGTGGGGTTAACTATCCTTTGAAGTAATACCTTATAGTAGTTCTGGAGGCTAAACAGAAAAAAGAGAGTGTGGTGGTAAGCAGGTGAACATGATCTCCCTCTATTCTGTTAGTAACCCCATTTCAGCAGCCAACTTTGTTTGGACCAAAGCACATTGTGGCTTTGCCATGCACATATATTTTGAAAACCGATCAGTGATTTTGACACAAAGAGTTTTTCAGTGACAGTTCAACATTCCATGCAACAATGCCATTCTGAATGGGAACACAATTCATTCCTGGGTTAGGCAGTTGGAGGAAACTGTTAGACAGTTGGAGGTAGCACACTAAGAAGAAGATTACATGGCCGACTTAGGTCCATCAGAACACCAGAAAATGTGCAACTGATAAGAGCAGCAATCAAGCAATTGGCAAGACGTTCTACTTGAAGGCATGCTGTTGCCTTGGGGATGTCAGACTGCTGATTGAAGTCGATTCTGCATTTAAATTTGAATTTTCAACTCTTCCAAACAGTGATGTCTCAAGAATTGAACTCAGTGGACTACGCCAGCCACCAAAATCTGAGTGAGCAAATGCTTGCACAGATCACTCACAATGCAACTTTCTTCAGTAGAGACAAAATTTTCTGCAACCCAAAATGGAAGAGATTGTTGAAGAACATGGATTGTGTAACTTGTGGTTCCAACAAGATGGGGCTACAGCTCACACAGCTTGTTTTAATGGAAAATGTCAATGTTTTAATGGAAATTCATTCAATGTTTTAATGGAAATTTTTCCTGGCTATCTGGTCTCTCTGAGGACTGATGTAGGTGGCCTACATGGTGACCCTAATTTGAGCATTTGGAATAGCTTTCTTTGGGGATATATGAAGGAAAAGGTATTTAAATATTAACCTCATACCCTACCATGTATGCAGAGAGCAGATTATTGAGGAAGTTAACACCATACCCCATGATATTTGTGAACAAGTTGTATAAAGCTTCAGAAATCGTCTCTAACAGTGTGTTGCTGCTAAAAGCTGCTTCTTGAGGACATTATTTTCAAAACTTAATGATTATTAAATGGTATCTACGGCTAATTTAGAAAATAAAAACCATTTTTTTTTCTATATACCTCCAACACTTTTTTATAATTCCTCAAAACTATTTAATCTATTCTTCTGCACTTTATATAAAGTGTAGTGCATACCAGCAAAAAAATTATCATAAGTAAATTTATCACATGAAGAGTAAAGCATTAAAATAAGTGTAATAAAGGTTGAGATGGCTGGCCTACATGGCACAAGTGGTAGCGTCTCGGTCTTTCATCCAGAAGTCCCAGGTTCGAATCCTGGTCAGGCATGGCATTTTTCACACACGCTACTATTCATTCATCTCATCCTCTGAAGATATAACTTAACGGTGGTTCCAGAGGTTAAAAAAAAAAAATAGAGGTTGAGATATAAGAAACTAATCTTAGTAAAATATATTCTTGAAATTTAAAACAAAAATAGATAACAGATTTATTTTTTGGGTTGTAGAATTTAATATTTTCAACTAAAAAGCAAGCTAACACCTTTATCAGTAAAATAATGTAACCTATTAATGAAAAAGATTCATAACAATTTTCTTACTGAAGAAATTCTTTATTATATTTTTCTTTATTTCTCAGAAGCAAATATCTGTAATTACACAAAACTCCATGTAAATGATAGCCATTCAAATAGTAATATGTATTTTAATTCTTTATATAAATTTATTTACATCTGGTTCTGATTTAAAAAATAATGAAGTTACTATTATTTTCATATTGTGTAAATATTGAACACCTCTTTAACAATTTATTGCATTATTGTGTTTGTCATATTTGTATAGGTATATTATAAATTATTTTGATTTATGACAGTGAACTTAGTGAAACTTTGTAGAGGGTTTTAATTGTTATTATTTGTAGTTTTGCAGTAATATTCGTTTAGTTTTTTTTTTTACATAGTCAATACTTTTAAACATTTCTTCTATTTGCTTCTTTTTTAGTAAGTAGTAATATTTTATGAGTTCTTAAAATACCAATTAAAAATGATTGTTTCATACAATATAATAAAACAAATCATATAAATACTACAGTCAATTTAAAAAAACCTACATAAAACATATAATAAAACATACAATAACAGATAAAAGTAATTTAAATTTTTTTTATAGTAATAAAAAATAAATAAACATGCAGATTGTATTTTAGTAATATTATACAAAAATGATAAGTTAAGTAAAAATCTGTATAAACCTTCTAGATTAAATTTGAATTAGACAACTAAATAAATTCTAGTGAACGAATTGGAATTAGTAATATGAATATATAATATTTATCAATATATGTTATGTACCTGTAGAAAATACACTGTGATAATATCTAATAATAATTATTTTGTTAATATAAAGCACTTTTATTGCTAAAACAAAAAAAGGTAAGTGTAATCTATTTTATATAAAATAAATGTACAACTATCTTTGAGGATAATTCTTTAATTATCTGTTATTATTATTAAAAATGTAATTTGAATCTATGTAAGCATAACATTTTATGATATTAAAAATGCTTCATTAGGGTTTGATCGAAACGTTTATAGTTTAGATGGAAACATGTCATAATTCCAGGTATGGTAACATACTCTATTAAGCATCAAGACTCAGCCCTCTAGGATGATTTTATTTTTAAATGAAAATCAATTACAGCATACATGAGAAAATAAATTTCTTATCTCCAGTACCTTATTAATAATTTGCTTTTATAAAGCACTCAGGTGTTTTGAAAAGACATACTTAGCACTATTTTTCAATACTATCACACTCTTGGTTAATGAAAGTGGAAATTCAAACATCAAGGAAAACCTCTCTGTATCCAGGTGTGAAAATCAAGAATTAAAACTATTTGTTAATAATGGGAAGATGTTTCAAAATAAATGTGATCTTTTCTTATTCTGCTGCCATGCCATAGAGTGAGGGTCTTGTTTATCTCAGGTTAATAATAGGAAAATATTAGCTCTGAGAATTTATCTTCTTTATATTAAAAAAAGATAAGTGACAAACATAATCATATAGTTTTCTTGTATTTTTCTATCAGTTGCAAAGGGAAGAATTTCCCTTTTCAAGCTTCATTTTATGAAGAATTTCCAAAATTTTGCCACATAAAAGATTAAATTGTTCTTCTCAGTCTTTAAAATTACATGGAAAACAAGTTTGTGATTTTCAAGATAAGATCTGATGACAACTCCTTTGTTCATTCATTACACTTAGGATTAAAAATCATGTAAAATCAGGGATTGAATAACTAGATATAATATGTTTATATTAATTTTGGACATTATCAATGTAATTTTTGAAGAGTGTTATTTCACTATTTTTAATCACTGACAGTACGTGACTCATAAGTATGCCATAATTTTTCTGCTGATAGGTTGCTGATTCTTATCAACCATCATTTATCTTCACTTTGGGTTTTATTCACTTTGGGTCAGACTCTACTAGATGCATGCTTAGGATATGGGGACTCTTGTAGTGATGGTAAGTTCTTAATTTGAATAGGTAAAATTGCCTTTAGACCTTTTTTGGGTCATTTCCTGCATAGTAGTTTTATAATAAGTCAATGGCTTTATTTACTGTCAGTCATCAAAGATTATAAAAAAAATCCAAAAATTAAGCATTAAATTAAAATTTTTATAGAAAAAGCAGCCTTTTGAGAAGATAAAATTGATAAAAATTAGTTTTTTCAATTTGCATATTGTTTCAATAGTTTTTCCTGTATGTTTAGCACTTTATTAAAAATCTCTGCTTTATTAGAATGTATATATGTGAATTAAGGAATTTAGATTAAAAACATAGTTGAAAAACATTAATTTTTTTAACATAAAAAAGTAGTAAGAAAAATTCAGCTTTAAACTATATACCACAGAAGATAACATTTAAGCAAGTAAAGAATTTAATTTAATAAAATAGCTGCCAATTGTAAATGGTTATAATATAAAATTATGGATTAGGTATATTGATTACAACCGGTAAAGTAATGTATAACAGAAAAATTAATTTAGAACATATATAATTCTTTAAAAAATTAAAGTTTTCATAGCAATATTGAACATACTTCAGAAACAGAAATATATAATCTATTCAATTTATAGATATTAGCATAAAAAAAGAGTAAAAATAAATTAAGACTAATATATATCAAAAGCCAAGTTAATAATTAATCAATGTACCCATGACACTGAAAGTTAACAGCATAATAAAGTATGATTATTAGAATCAAACTATGTAGAAGGTAATATTGAAATAAATTAAAAATTTAATAAAATATAACAACTTAAAATGGTTATAAAAGTACACTAATAAATTAATGAACTAATTAATTAGCCTTATACATAATAATAGAATAAATAAATTAACAACTATAAAGAAGCAAAAAATAATTTTTATATCCCATAAAAAATCATTTAACTAATAAAATTGACTTTAAAACTAACAATAGAAAACTAAAAAAAAATAATTAATAATAATCTAATTATAATATTTATAACTAGGTAGGAGTTTATACAATAAAAATTTGAGGGAAAAATTGTAAAAAATTCTAAAAATAGTAATTTAAAAAATTTCTTTTTACCCTGGGATTAAATTACCCTGGTTTATTATAGGATGGAGAAAGTAAAATAATATAACAGTGGGAAAGAAATGCGATAACATATAGCTAAGAAGTAAAGCAAGCAGAAAATGTAATACAGAAAAACTCCAGTTACCCATGCATTATATAAAATATGATCATAGTCTTGGATTTTTTTTTTACTCATAAAAATCTCATATATTTATTAATGTCATTTTGTGTAAAATAATTGTACTTGAAAAAAATTTAATACATTACTTAACATAAATAACTTCATTGGTCTAAATGCTATGATAATTAGCTACAATTCATTTTATGTAACGTAAACATTGTCAGTTTATAAGGAAAGTGTATCCAATATGTTAGACATCTGTGGGAAACTAATATATCAAAATTATTTTTTAGACATTAAGTTATTATATTTACTTTTTATGTTTTTATAGATCAGGATGCTATTTTCTGTGGTGTTCTGAATACATCTAAAGACATTTGATTGCATTGTGTAATCAATGAACATAAAAAAGGCAGTTCCGAGATAGTTCTCTATCTTAGGCAGGATACAAAAATTTATTTTTTAAATGGTATTAATTAAAATAAATAAAACTAATACTATCTGTACAACAGAGATTATCTAAATAGAAAAAAAAATAAAATAAAGATACTTTATACATATATTTCACTGTAGTAATACATTACAAAAAACCCAATGAGTAGAAATTTGCTAATAAAATAATCAGAATTTACAAAAATTATCTAATTAAAATTTTCTACCTTAGAGTTTTATCATTTTTTTTTTTTTTTTAATTACAAAGAACCTATTAAAGAGAGATTGAGTTAAAGTTACTGTGTGTTATAAAAAAAGATCATTTTTTAAAAATGTCAAAAATCTAAAAAATTACAGTCCATTTAATAGAATAAAACTTAGTGACAGTCAGTAATGAAAACATACCTTTAAAAACACTACTTATAAAAAAAATCTGTAATGTGTACTTGATATAATGCTGATATTCTGTTTATGAGCTGTAAAATTAATATTCATTTTAAATACAGAATCTGTGAAGAATCAAATGCTTTTTTCACTTTAACCAGTATATAGTATATACAAACATTCATGAGCGTGAAAGCTCTGAATGTAAATCATAACCAATTTTTCAGCTGTTCATCTTCTCATACTGTCTCTACAATCTTGTTTTCACTCAAAATTTGGTATCTTGAATCATTGCTAGACATTGCTGATTATCCATTTATCTACAATCTTGAAGTCACAGTCTGCACAACTTTGTATCTCTTCCGCAAACTTCCTTATATTTTTGATACTTCACAATTTTTTTCATCTGGGCATTGTTTTATTTAAAAATTTATTCCATGTCCATTCCAATATCATGATTTTGATGGAATTTCATGCATCAGTATGAACAACAGTATTTCAAATTAATCTATTTAATCGTCTTAATCATGCCACTTAGATCTTCATTCCAGCCAAAGTAATTTTTTTCATTAACTCTGTGGAAAAAGGTGTTTCAGAAAAATGATAATTCTTTGATAAATTGACTGTAAAATGGAAGTAACATCAAAGGTAGAAAAACAAAACTTTGGATTTCCTATCCTTTCTTTCTAAGCAGCCTGTTGAAGGATGAGTAAGTGCACCTTCTAACATCAAAAGACTGTTTCCAATTTCTCTGTAAACTGCTGGTATTTTTTAACCTCTAATAGGAAATAATCATACCAATCTGAAAAAAAACTGCAATTCATCCATGCTTTCTTTTGGTTTTTGAGAATAACTAGAATATTTCTGACATCTTTAAAAACATAAAGTCTTTTTGATTTTCTGATCTGCATAAGATTTAATCAGTGACCTCCAGTTCTATTATCACCATACAACAATGTCACACATTCTTTAGACACTGTATAGCCTGGAGCTGATTCTTCTTTGCGTGTAATTAGTTTTCTTAGTTAGATCTTTTCCATTCAACGGCCATTTTATCAACATTATAAACAAAGTGTTTATCATAGTTTTTCAAAACAACATCAAATTGTTCAATAAATTCTTTGCTGCTGAGATGTTTGCTGATAATTTTTTCTGTGAATTTCAAGTTGCCAAATTCCATGAGATTTTTAATATTTGGAAGCCATCCCATTTTTCCTTTAAAATTGTCATCTTCATTTAGTTTCTCATTGAAAATAACTGTTTTCTCTAATAAAATTGGTTCAGAAATTAGCTCAAAAAAGGATTGCTTTTGTGCAGATCACCAGAAAATAGCCTGATCCACCTTTTTTTTGATACTTTATTCATTGTCTTCCTAGGAAAACTTTTTCTTCTTTTTCGAGTTGTGACATATAATTCATAATGGTGCCACTATTTTTCTTAATGTCTGAAATAGTTGATGTTCCTACTCCATATTCATCTGCTAATGATTTACCTAATAATCTTTTTTTTCTAAGATTTCTACTTTTTCTTTTATTGATAAAACAACTTGTTTTCATTTTGTTCCCAACGTGATGTTAACATACCCTAATGATATCAACATTGTATGTTAACAGCACTAGAGTTAAATTAATTATGTATTGTGGTTTTTAAGATCAGTGAATTTATAGACGTTTAAAGGTTTAAGCTTAAACTATGATTCATCATGACATCTGTGATTCATAATAATAAATAAATAAATAATGCGAAACAAACACATTAATGTGTTTGTTTATTAAACTGAAAATTACACAGGCTATTCTGCACAAAGTTATGAAATTTAGATAAGGCAAAAAATATAGTAACAATGTCATTTGTTTTGACTCACTGTAAATGCTTAGCAGAATAAAAACAAACATTAATACAATTATAGTTCATGCTTGACCAATATCATCAGTTTTTTCAGAAGTTAATTTTATTTTCAGTTTAACACAGGCTTAAATTTACTTATGTTTTGTTGTTATATGAATTACAAAAAAATCAATTAAAAACCCTATAAAAACAAACACCAATAAAATTCCATTTCAGGTAAGTTGATTACAACCACCAGTGTAGGATATACTGATAATTTTGATTAGAAAAAATGAAATAAAATGATATAATAATATACGCATAGAAAAATTTAACCTTTTAACATAAAAGTTTAAGCAGTATTTTGAGGCAGTGCAGAAAGTGCAGTGAGGCAGTGTGGTTGGAGAGACCAATCAAAAGAATTCTGATCTTGATTGTATAGTAACATCTTAAATTTCACAGGTCAACAATAAAAATAATAATAATTTGGAACTGAAGTAAAAGTAGGTAAATGAGAATGTATTTTTTATGTTGAACCTTAAAATGAAATCAGTTTTACTTCATCACCTTCAAATTTTTAGTTATGATCCTTTAAAATTGAGACACTTCTTAAATAACAAAATACAAAGATAATAATAATTACAATTAAAATTCCTACCTTTATTTTATAGACACTTAAGTTTATCTTCATTTCTTTTTTCTTATTTTCCTTTTGTGTTCAGTGAAGTCTTCTCTTTTTATCATTTAGCAGTAGTCGCTGATCAAAGCAGTAGTCAAAGAAAGAAGTCGTTGCAGTAGTCATTGATCCTATCCATCTTAATATTGTTGTTCTACAATGCAATATATCTTGGTGGAATCTTTCTTCTTGTTTGTTGCTGATTCACCCAATTTTAAAGGGAAAAAGCCCAAATGAGAATGTAAAAAATAAATTTTCAATGACATTCTGCAGCCTAAATTTTTTTTAGTCCACTAAGAGTTCATTTATAAGCTGATCATGGTTTTCAGCTATTTTGTTTCCAGGAAGACCAATAACAACATCTTTGGGTGATATCCATGTTACTAGTGCTTTAGCATTCAATTTGTTGTCAAATATAGTTTCAAAAATTAATTTTCTTATTTATGGCCTTATGAATTTTCCCTCTTTTAATCTGGCTTCACTTAATTGTAAAAAAAATCAGCTAAATATTTATAGCCATCTCCATCTTTATCTAACGCTTTTACAAAATTCTTCATTAGGACTAGTTTTATGTGTAGAGGTAGTAAAATAATATGATCTGCTTCAACAAATAGCAACATTTTCCTTTTCTAGAGTAAACTGATTTCTTTTGGCCAGTCTTTAACTGTAGTGTGTGTGTGTGTGTGTAGTGTTTATCTGTAGCTCAACTACCCCACAAACACAAAAAACACATATTTTTGTAAAGCTGTTCTGGAGACCGAGAAGAAGCCCAGTCATTTTCAGGTCACCAATGATTCACCATGAGTATTCATCATACTTAATAGCTTTTAAAATTTTTGACATACTTTCATGTTTCTTTCATTCCTACAGCATGTGCTGCCAGTATTGAAGAAAGTTTATTCTAGTTATGTAACAATGCTGCCTTTAAGCTTCTTTTTGATGATTCTGCAAATAAACGCCAATAATGAATAACATACTCAATGTCCAGTTCAGACATGAGCCCCTTAACATCAGCAGGAACAAATTAAACCATCTCTTCTAAAGTATTTCAGTAAATTTTTGTTTCGATTTCTATATACTATATCCTTGTTTAATAAATTCCATTCCTTAAGACGTAAATCTAGGAATTCTACATGTTCTGAGAAACACAAGTCACGAATTAGGTCACTCAGTTCTGCTTGTGCGATGAGGCGACATTCTCAGTATTTAGTTCTTTTGGAATTTAATTAATATCTATTGAATTTGAAGATTCATCAATTGAGCCTTCTAGGGAATCAGAAATTTGTTTCCAAAAAGTTACAGCAATCAAAATCGTAAATCAACACCATGAAGTATTGGTTTCAATATCTGAACAATTATTTGGGTATGCAATACTGTTTTTATTGTTTGAATTGAACTAGTAACATTTGTTAAGCAAAAATAGCAGTCATCATAATGGTTAGCAGTCTCTCGCTAGATCATAGGTATGCCAAAAGCCAAATTCAATTCTTTCCTTTTAACCACTAGGTTAGTTTAACATAGCACTTGATGCATGCTACATGTACAGCCCAGGATTTATCTTGGTCTCCCAAGAGATAGTCAAAATAATGTTTGTAAGCAGTTTTCAACAGATTCGATACTGGTTTTATTGACTTTTCATGGTAATTCTCTGCAAATAAACAAAAAATATTTCAAGAATTTTTACTAGTCCGATTTTTATTCATTATAAAATTCAAAATGTTTTAATGAATGAAAGTAAACTGAAATATTACAAAAATACTTACATAATTTTAAAATTAACTAAGTATTAATTTACAAATACTTAATTACTTAAAATACTTCATAAAATTGTTTTTCACCATGGAGTGCAATAAAATAGCATGAAACACACATACACACACAACTTTGTAAATTTGATGTTCAATAAAATAATACCAAATGTTGTTTTGTCATAAAAACCTTCACCAAATTTATGGCATCACTTATGAAAAAATCTTTATAGTGTGTGCATGATAAAACCAGTACCACAACTAAAGAACACAGAAATCATACCAAGAACTGAACTCATATTGAAGGAAATTTCATCACGTTAAATTGCTCATTATTTGATTTGCTGACATGTCTATAATTGTCTGGCTTGGCATGAAATGACATCACTCAACTGTTATGCATCAAATATAGGTCTACAGCATGCATCACAATATAAATCAGATGTGAATAAGCAAACACACAGACGTACTAACCTATTTTTTTTGTTTGTTCCATGAATGAAGGGTGGGTTTAAAGCCTTTTTCACTAATAAAAAATACAGAGCAAATAAATTTAAGGGATTGTAACTTAAAGAAAGTTATGTGATGGATTGTTTTGGAATACATATTTAGATTCAGCATATAAAATACTTTATAGAACACCTACTCCCTTTTCAGTTGCAAATTTTATGTTAACAATTGTTATCTACATATAATGATATCCAACCATGAAATATCAGACATTTTTATGCATTTATTTTAATTCAATAGTACTGCAGTTTTAATTATGAGATGCTTATAAATAATGTTATTTATCAATCTGCTGGGTTCAGCTGCTGGTTGGGCACACTAAACTTACTCATGGACACCCTCATGAATCTGACAATGCACCTGTTTGTGTTTGCTGTGATGGCCAACTAACTATCCTTGTGGACTGTGTCGTTTATGTGACATTGTGTCAGAAATTTAAATTAGAGTCTAACGTCTGAAATATTCTAGGAAACAATATGATGATGATGATCAGATATCTTGTTGTTTCTTAAGACAGTGCATTTATATTTGAATATTTAATAATTAATGCAATATTTTTTTTAATGTTTTATAATGTGTCTTGATTTTTTTTAATATTCTTCTTATGTTGTTCATTTTGATTGTTGATTTTATTATTTATATTTAGTTTATATGTCCATTATAATTAGTTTTAAAGATGTTGAACTGGTTTGTTTATTTTAAAAGCATTGCAATCAGGCACTAATAACACATCTTCATTGTGCGCCCCTAAACACACAAAAAAAAGCTAAATGCAGTGCATCATGCAAACCTTTATTATCATTTTGTAATGCCTCTCATTTCAAACTAATTATTAAACCATCACATGAATCCTAAAATAAAACAAGCCATAATTAATTAATTAATTACTCTAATTTTTCAATAAGTACACAAATAAGTATAATATCAAAAACATTAAAAGAAAAATGATTTTAGATTGTTGAAGAGATAAAATAGAATATAAAGCTAAAAGACAAAATATAATACTATTATTTTTGAAAATTATTTGAAAAATGTTTCATTAATGAAAAATTGTTTGCACTTGCACTGAAAGTTTGAGAGGCTTTGGGGTTTTTGTTTGGTATTTTAAATAATGCATATTCAAATAAGTAGTAACAGCATAATGCAGCATAATATATATATATATCCATTATGCTGCTAATAATATATATATATATATTATTAGTATAAAATACTTCAGATGCTGTTCTCAAAATTATATTTAGAAATGAAAATTTTTATTTACTTGTCAAAGTTTTCCTTTTTTCTGAAATGTTTTTCAATAAATTTTATACAGTAATTATCAATCATAAAACATTAACACTTTTACCTTGCACAACTATTTAAAAACATAAATCCTGTTTTTGATCATGATCAAGAGAACAATAGGTACCATAAAATGTTTTATACCAATTATTCTGTCAGTGCAACCAACTTAAATAACTGTCACCTTCATAATTAATTTGTCCGTTCAAAAATTTATATTTTTCAATCAATTTGTATTTTTTTATATAATTTTTCAATGTCTTTTTATTCATTATTATTACAATTATACTCCAATATTTGTAAATTTTGTTTTATATTAGTGATAATATGCTTGTTTTTAATTAATATTTAGTTTTATAGGAAAATTAGTTCGCATCCTTTTGCATGCATGTGCTCACTAAACTTATTTTTCAAAAATTATTTTTTAATTTTTTCAATATATAATACAGTCAGATTGGTTTTAGGTAATTTTATTAGTAACATTTATAACAAAATAGTTAATTTAGAGTTTGTTTTGTTACAATTTTTTGATTGAAATACTTTTTTAATGTAATTATTAAGTCTAAGATTAAATGTAAATTATTTTATTAGTCAAGAAGGTAAACTGGGCAGAAGCAATCTTTTCTTTTAATCTTTATTCATTTATCTCTGCAAATTTTACTATTGGAACTGGGCCTGATGCCATTTTGAATCCTTCTTAAAGTGTCATGTTGGCACCTTCTAGTAGCTGGCAGGACAGTTTCATTGAGGTTCAATGAGATGGTGAGACTCTTTTTTATGTCTGTGGAATTATCTGAGAATGCAAGCGCTAATAATAAGGGGCAACTGAAAACATGCAACTCACTAATAATAATAATAATTAGAGCACATAATGTAACTAATTATAAACTTAAACACGAGTAACTTCACTGATAATAAACACACATGTTAATTTATTTTTAAATAACTAATTCTTTTGTTTTTTTTTTCAAGGTAATGTGGAATTTTGACATTAAATATGAACTGATAATTTTAGTAAAATATTATAAGCAACTAGTCTCATTAAAAAAACATTATTATACAACAGAGTGCTACAGAAGTTTATAAACCAACTTAAATATTACATTTACAATGTAAGTAAATAAAAGTTAAGTAAATGAATTAATTTTATTAATATTTTTTATCTTAGAAATTGATAACAATCTTTAACATATGTAATAGTTTCTGATTATGAAACTGAGAAATGAAAGAAAAATTTTATCGATAAGAGATAAGATAATAGAAGTACCTTAAATATAAACTTGTGTTATGTAATTTTTATAACTGACATAGAAAGGTTTTGCTATTAATTACGTTTTTATTTTAGCTTGAATCTCATTTTATGACAGTTGATTACACCCTCCAGAGAATTCACCCCTGTTCTTTTAAATGTAGGATAATTCTTCAAATCTATCATATAAATGAGTAAATACATAATCCTTAACCTAATCTAATTTCCTATCAACAGCAGATATAAATAAATCTTTGGAAAACGTTATTGAGCAATGTTCAGTTTCTTTTTTGCTATTCAGCTTTAGTGTAGATTCATTAATATAATATTTATTTATTTATAGATGTTATTCAGTAGAGATTAATATTAGGAGAAGAAAATCTTCAATAACCTTTTCTGCTTTTAGGTTTATAATTTAAAAACATTGTAGACATCTCTTGGTAGCTCTATATATAACGTATGAACTTTCAAAAAATATCTGAAGTGAAGGGTGGTAGAGTAAAAGAAGAAAAAACATACATTTCAGTTTTAAGAAGTGGGTGTTGATTTTTTGGAAAAAAATTTTTGGGATTATTTACATAAGCATTGTAGGCAAGAAATTTGTTTTAATAAAGTTTTTTCTAAAATAACTCTAAACAAAATAGTTGATTTTTTTCTGTTATATCTCCCCCCCTTAATGAATTTTGAAAAAAATTCAATTTAAAACATAATCAATGCCTCACATATAGAAATATTTGAGCCAAATTTGAAGAAAATTGGTTAGGTTAATCCTGAGGTGTAAGGTCAAAAATAATGCAACACACATTATATGTATGTATATATATAAAATTTATATGTATGTTTTTTGGTCAAAATTAACTAATTGGACCCAAAAATTTAAAGATTTGAAGAAACCTGATACCTTATTTTTGACATGATCACCATACTTTCCGCTTAAATATAGCTATATATAACTATTCTAGTTATATTTGCTTGGAAAGTAAAAAAATAAAATTAAAATTATCAAATTTTTATGAAATTATTTTGTGAATGATGCAAAAAATTAAGAAATGAGTCAAACATCTAAAACATCATCCTAAAAGTAAAGAAAGTAGCTAATTCATATCCTTACTGCTTTTCTAGCCATTTAATTCATCTGTTTAATCAATTAGATAAATACCAGTAATGTGAAGGACTGTAGTCTTCATCATCTAATTAATTAATCTTCTGACTCCACCTTTTAAAATTGTATTATATTTTCCTCATCAAACAAAGGTTTGAATCAAAGTATCATTCTGCAATCAAAATAATTTTTTAACATCTTTTTAATATTTTCTTTCTGCTTTGGCAGTAAGTGGACTGAGAATATGGTAATAGTTTTTATTTGTTAGATAAGTTGCATCGTTAATCTATACTAGTGGTCTTCAAAGTGGGATACACATATCCAGGTGTATGCAAGCTGATACGTGGGGATATGCCAAAGAAGTAATATAAATAATAAATAATTTGGTTTTTTACTACATACTTGTGTGTGTGTGTGTGTGTGTGTGTGTGTGTGTGTGTGTGTGTGTGTGTGTGTGTGTGTGTGTGTGTGTGTGTGCGCACACACACACACACATATATATATATATATATATTTATATATATATACATGGGGTACAACTTATAATTATTTTTTTCTTAAAAGTACACAAACAAAAAAATTTGGAGGTTGCAGCTCTATATTTATGGAGATTAAAAAATGCAATATAATGCCCTAGTTCAAATGAACAAGTATTTGACCTCTGATACTCCAAATTACTTTTAAAATATTTTGAATTTTAATGACAAATTAATATGTTTTCAACAAAGAAACACCTTCCCTTGATATCAGCCAAATAACATTAACATAGTGTAAGCAATTGTCAGCAACTTGCTTTGCAAACTGATGTTATTAATCTTAATTGCACAAGTTTAATAGTTTATTTTATTTTTATAATTGTGGCATACATTTTTTTTAACAATGAACATTATAAAATGAATGAAATTATAATACTTAATTTCAGTCAGAATAATTACATTAAAAATAAAAAATAGTGAATAGATATTAAAGTGTTGTGTGATTAAAAACATTTATTTATGAAAATGAAGATGTTTCTAAAAAATGCTTCAGTGAAAATACATTATACAAACTTCATTATCAGGTAAATTAATTTAAATATATAATTATAAAACTATTTTTAAAAAAAGAATTTGAAAAACATTTAAAAAATTGCAAAAAAAATTTCAATAAGAAAATAATTGAGAGGCAAAATTATTTCATGTTACACTATCAATCTGTACCAACAGAAGTGAACAATATATAATAATTATCCAAAAACTTAGAATAAATACATTAACAAACAAATCATTTTCAGTTAATATTTTCTTACCATTTTTTTAAAATAAAACTTTAATTCGAAAAATTAAAAAAAAGATAATTCTAATTTCAATGCACTCATGCATGAATTAATCCCTGTTTTATTAAATTAAATTTTTACTTTCAAAATCCCAACTTATTTAAGAAGATAGACTTATGATAGTTTTCACCATCACAAGATAAATCTTGTTTGTATTCTACCTAGCAGCACTCATAGCATTTGATGATATACATCATTTAGAAAAAAAAGTTTATGAACTGTCAAATGCAGTATAATGAGATGTTAATTGAAATAATAAGCAAGATAAGAAACAGATTATATGAATACAGCGTGTTAAATTGTTTAGAAGAATTAATATATAGTTTATAAAATTCTGATCAAAAATGTAAACAAAGTTAGACTACTTTAAACAAAAGTAAAACACTAAACCGTAAAATAAAAGTAAAAAATGTGATTGAGTAAATAAGTGGAGAGAAAAAACATCAAAGCCTGCAAACGTACTAGACAGGTAGTTTTTTTTAATATTAAAATTATTTAATGTTTGTACTGTAAAAACTCAAAATATAAAATAGAACACATGATTTATAATTTGATTTTATGATCAGTAATTGGGATATACATAAATAATTAAATAAAACCAACAAATTATGTATTAATATTATTACCAGCATATGAGAATTAATTAAGTGTTGTCAGGAATAAATTTCTTATTAAGTAATCATGAAGTAATAATAGTCAAATATATGTAGTAGTAAAATAAATATTGCCATCACAGTGCTGTAACACCTGTCAATATTATTATCAATATTATACTCTAATGTTATCAGTCTGGAATTATTCTCGTAATCTGTATTTGAGGTATGGTACATTAGATTTATTTATAACCAATTAATTATATATACTATACTGGTTTTTAAAAAATTTATAACAAACTAGATATAATATGCAGTAATACCTCTAGAAAAGTTTATACATTTTGTATAATGATATATAACTTAAGACAGATATTGAAAAATGGAAAAAACACTTATAAAAATAATTCTCAAAAAGGCTAATTAATATTATCATTAATAAATATAATTTTTATATCAAAGCTAAATCTTTTTTATTACATTTATTTATTGTAAAAAAATAAGTATCTTCAGATCCTTGCTCTTTTTATTATTTATTTTTAATTTTGCCTTAAAATCTTGAACCATACATTGTTCTGAACATGTCTCTTGATAAATATTACAACTATGTTAGCAGTTAAACAAAGACTTATATACACTGTGGGTTATAAAGATTAACTTTAAATATGAATAAAACTATTTTCAGGTAGATGTTGATAATTGTATGGGTAGCATCCCATTAATAAATAATACTATCAATAGTATTATTACTCTGTTGCCCAGATCGTGAAGTTCTAGAGTTTTTTGCTAGATGATAAATTCTTGTGAGATGTTCAGATTGATTCCTCTTCAAAAAAATTAAATCATGCTGATTTACTTTGAACCATCTCAATAAACTATTAAGCCCCTCATCATTATTAATTATTTATTTTGTTTGTGTATACTCTGATCTGAAGCATAATATCATTACTTCGAGCTTCCTCAAATAGTCAGAAGAAATGTTTAGGTTACAAAATTAAGCTATCCCATAATTATGGCATAAATTAGGCACCCATAATTATGAATTATGTAGACTGATATTTAGAAAATTAAAAATTTTAACTTATCCACACACATTTAAAAGCTACTTTTGTTAAAATACAGTAGGCACTTATTTGAAAATAGTAGCATTATCTCCCTCTATCAAACCACACAACAGAACTATTTTCTTGAATTTCAACATAATAAATAGTTTAGCTTATGAGAAAGTGTATCATTATGCATCCATTACCATTTAACTACTTATTTATTATTAATAAAAATTATATTAGAAAATTGTAGTATAAACAAAAAAATGAATAAAACATAAAAATGTGAAAGCACATGCAAAACTAAACACATTTTTATAACAGAACTGCATTGTTCGATATAGTCATTACATATATGTGTGGGAAATTCTTGAAAAATTAGTTCCAGGCTTGATGTATTAATGCATGAACAACAGCACATGTGTGAATGAGATTCTGTATAAATTATAGCACAAAATAAAGTAAGCACATAATTGTGGGGGGGAGGTAGTAAATCCTGATGTAATATTGTTAAAGCTTGTATTAAATATTTCATTTTATAAAAATTGGATACACCAAAAATAATTTTGTATAAAGTTAAGAACCTATATACCTACTGAAACCTTTTTAATTTTTACTAGTCTTGTTTTTGTTAGGTATACAGAAATTTTATATACTCTTCATGTATCCTCCATGACATGGTTAGCAGATATTTTACTTTAAATGAAAAGAGATTGAATTGTAATTGTTCTGAAAACATTTATCTGTAAACATATATAATTAATTTATATATCTGTGTATTTTATAGTATTTTTTAAAATAAAATATTTAAACTCAGCTGAAAAAATAATGCTGCATCATAATTTGTTAAGAAATGATAAGCTGATTATTCTAAGACTATGTAATTTGACATGAACATAATAATATAAAATATATTACAGTACAGTACATTTGAAAACTAATTACACCTATAAAAACAGAACTGTATTGAAGGATTCCGTGCATTTGATTAATGTTTTCTACAAAAGTTGGTAACTCTGCAAACTGAGTAGTTTGCTTTCACAAGCCAGTCAGGCTGGTAACCTTGAGACGAGAAAGTGTGTCTGCTTCTTTGTTGTTCATTGTGTATTAGTCACCTTTGAACAATCAAGACCCTGTCTTTCCATGTGCATTCAGAATGTGTTAATTTTAGTTTTTTTTTATTTTTCCCTTAGATTTCACACTCTTTTCTAATCAACATAATGTCAGAGCGCTAATCGAGAAATTTAGGGAAATGGGATTGGCAAAGGATTATGTATAAAATGGTAGATCATCACAACTCGATGAAGAAAGACTCCAAGACATACAAATTGCTATGCAATGCAGTCCCAACACATCCACAGGAAAGTAGGCCCAACTGAAAAACATCAGTCCTGCAACTGCATACAAGACAGTTTACAAGAAGCTCAGTAACATACTGTATAAAGTGAAAGTGGTTCAAAGTTATTGCCCACACACTATGAAAAGCAAATTAATAGTGTGAATGCTTTTAACAGCTTGGAAAACTGTTGATAGTTTGGACTATGTTTTCAACACTGATGTTTTCCATGCAGTATACTCCCTACACTGCATGATTCCATTTATCAGGTATGTGATGCACAAAGTTCACATTTATAATCTGCCAACAACCCATATGCCACATATGAAATTCCTCTATATGACCACAAGATTGGGTGTGGGCTGCAATTTCCAGGAAAAGAACAGGTGGCCCAATATTCTTTGGAGAAGCAATAAATTCAGCTTATTATAAACTCATTCTCCAGTTCACGGGGCAGGTAACAGATGCGTGACAATCTTGTTTGCGTGCTTGGTAGTTCATGAAGTATTGGAAGAGGTTTTAAGAGATCAAATCATTCTTTGTTTCATTATGATTTAAATCATTCTATTCATGTTCATAATTTATATACCATGAAGGAAATGCCAGTAATTATGTTGTGATATTTTAATTTAAAAAATTAGTTTCTTAAAGAAAAACTAACATGTTGAAGAAAAACCTTAAGAAGTATGTTTATCTAAAACTGATAATCAGTATTTTGTTTAAACAGGTTACTATGCATAATAATATTACTAAATCAATTTTATTTGAAAATTATACATTCAAAATGTAATTACAGAGATGAGAGATTAAATTTAAAATTTAGTAATGTTATTTATTCATCAGAAGAAGAAATAATTTTCTCATCACCTACATTTATTGGATCAAATGAATTACATTTTAAATTAAAGGGATTTTCTACATCATTTGGACAATTGGATTTCTTTGCAGATTCTAGTATTGATTTTAATGTAACTGATGCAGAAAATGTAAGTAATATTACATTGGTTTTTTTAAATTACATATTTTTTTATCACTCATTTAACTAGTTTCATTAATATTCTGTGTTACATATTTATTCTCAACTTATTTTCTATATTTTATATTCCTGGATACCTTAGTAACTCATTCTAATTCATTGAACATCATAATTACATGATGATATTTTTAAATCTAAAAACTATTAAGATTCACTTTCAAATTATGTATAATGTATTTGTTCATTAGATCTTTTTGGAACTTAATTGTATAGTTCTTTTTTCAGTAAAGTTATCAGTCAGTGGCATTAATTTTAAAACGATTAGGAAACTTGTTTAAAAAATTTGACAAAAACTACATATTTAATAAACAACACAAAATAGATAAAATGAATTATTTTATTATAATTACAAATAAAGTTGGGTGCCAAAAAAATTAATCCTAAAATTTTTCATTTAACAGATTGCAAAATTTATCCCAAAAGGATTTTCTTGAATTTGAAAGCGAGTGATTAATTTTTAATATTATCAAATAAAATATCAATAATTATAATACAGGTATTTAAATAGTAATGTACAAAATCTCAAGGATAATCATTAAATATAACTGGAAATACAATAGTATCAACAAATTACATTATTTGTTATTGTATAAGCAATTAACTATACAGCAACATGTGTAAGTGTTACTAGTGAGTTCTGTTTAAAATCTTAAAAATTGGTTTCAACAATCAAAGATTGAATTAATGTCAAACTTTCAGTGAAAGATCAAGACAGTAAATGACCTCCAGACCGAGGCAATCCCTTTATAAACTGATTGTTCATTTTGTGTTCTCTACCCTTTTGTTATCCTTTATTCCTTCGTCCTAGAAACAGTGTTATGAAATTTACATCATTTACATTTGTTGTATCATGCTGGCATAATCTAATAGCTGTTGGAATAGCCAGTTCATTAATGGGAGTCAACAGGATATTATTAAAACTCTGTTTTAGTTATATCTCTGTGCTGCTCAAGAACTCTGTTCCTAAACATAAAAAATCCAGATTAGCAGCTGAGAAGTTTTCTGATTAAAGTTGGGCATTTTTTCTCATAAAATGCCTTTTCTCAGCTCTAAATATATGATTGCCTCTAGTACTTACTGTTGTTCCATGTTATTAATCCCCTTGGCGGTCTTCTCTCTTTATGTCTGTCAGTATTAGAAAAAGAATGAAAATCCGGTAATCTTACAAAATGAATTTTATAATTAAAAAATAGTGTGAATCCTGTTGCTATAGTTTATACAGATGACTCTAGAAAATTTAATTCTGTTGGTTGTGATTGACAACAGAATATATATATTTGGCCTTCCCAGCATTATTTTGGTTGAGGAGCTGTATGCAATTAGTAAGGCCACTAGGTAGCCCAAAATTTTGACATGTTGTTGTTTGCTCAGATTGAGTGAGATGACATGTACTCCTGACCCTGTTGTCTGTGAGATTCACTGAATTATTATGCAAATGAATCACCATAATACAACAGTGAGCTTCTGCTGGATCCCCAGCCACATTGGGATTTCAGGCAACAAGTGCACTGATGGTTTAGTAAAGGAGGCTTGTTTTCAGTCTCCTTTCACAAATTACGTTGCTTTGAACGATCTTGTCTGTTTTCTAAAGAGAGTGGTTTATGATGAATGGAAAACTGTGTGGGATGCTAATATTAACAATAAACTTCAATAAAGAACATTGTAGAGCTCCTCATGCAGAAATAACTGTCGAGAGAAGGTTATTTGTTGTTTGCGAATAGGGCATACTAGGCTCACTCACGAATATCTGATGAAGCAAACAGATATATATATATAGTGCATAACATCCTAGTGTATTGTATTTGTTATGCGGCATTGCATTACAAGCTTAACCTAGGGAATTATCATGCAAACTATTCTGGGGGATGGTGAAATGTTGTGTTTTACACTTTCTTAGTGCCACTCGTTTATATTCACGTATTTGAATACTGCAGTATGTTTCAGCTATTCGGGCCAACTGCCATAAAGCAGATGGTAATTTTATTATTTTAATTGAGATATTTAATGTGATCTATCTTTGTTTATTACAATGAATATATTGGGATCTGGGCAATGATAACTCAGAAGTGTTTTTTGTCTGGAAAAAAAAATCTTCGTAAAATTAAATTTAATGGACTCTTAATCAATACCATCCTAAATTAATAATACTTTTATGATCTGTCAGACCAAAAAATATGTTACAGCTTATTTTTTAAGATAGGAAAAAATTCAAATTAATTTCCACAATAAATATGTACTGCAGTATTAAAATTGAAAATACACAAAAAATTTTATTAGTAATTTTCTTTCTTTTTAAGGATGAATTATATTCAGTTATTATGATGCAGCAAGGAAGTTACGTCCGCTTAGAACCAGATGGTTATGTGAGATTAAAATGGTTTGTTTCAAATATACCTGTGAGTAAATGTGTATCGTGTTATTTATAAAAAAAATAATACTGTTTATCATTTATAGTAAAATCACAAATATGTTACTATGGTAGGTTTTCATAATTCTTTATGAAACTAGACCTTTTTTTTTTTTTTAGTGTAATAATAAAAGAACTTTAGCATCCATATATGTATATACATTGTACACAATGTATATGTAATACATTGTATGTCCTTTCAAGTACAAGGAATTAGGGTCTCATGCATTAGAGTTGTTACCATCCTAGTTTATACCAGTTTTTCTGAGAAGGAATGGTAATGAGGCAGATATTGTGTACAAGGAATGAAAACAGCTTTGAGATATGGCTTATCTTTAATTCTATAGATATTAGTAATTTTTTGGCTGTACTTCATTATGTAAGAGTATCATGATGCCCTCTTTTATTGTTATTATTTTATCAATATAAATAATTCAGTATAATTAATTCAGTTCATACCTTACATTAAAAAATCTGATGTTGACAATCACATGTCTTCCTTGTACGTCTATTAAATTACTTGTATACATTCTTCACGGTTATTATTGAATTATTTATTGTAAATTTTTTTTTAGAATCACAGGTTAATAATTATTAATAAATTTATATATTTAAATTAACAAAAAAAAAAAAAAATTGTTAAAAAAAGGAAATGAAGTCGAATTTTAACCGATGAGTACCAATAAGGGCTTATTACTGTAGTTAAGAAAAAGTCCAAATCCAAATCTTTTGGATTTTGGACATTTTTGGTCAAGTCGATTGCAATCAAAAGGGGAGGTGCACAACTAGAAGTTACAACAGTCCTGAATCCAAAATTTCAAAATTCTATCACTAATCATTTTTTAGTTATACGAGACCTTAGTTATATGAGTACCTACGTACAGACATCACATCGAAACTAGTCAAAATGGGTTCAGGGATGGTCAAAATGAATATTTCTGTTTAAATCTGAAATCCAAAATTTGTTGCATCACAATACTTCCTTTACTTTGTACAAGGAAGTAAAAACAATCATTATTCTTGCTTATGTAAACTTTGATAAACATTCTATTGCCTTGCACACCTTTATGTTATGGCAGTTTTAATAACATTTTGTTTTAAAATATGATTTTTGCCAACTTGTATTAATTTTTATAAATTTAAGTATTAATGGTTATCATTGAAATCTTTAATGGAAAGTTTGTACACTCAAGTCTGTAAGAGTCATGGATACAGCTAAATATGATTAATTTCTGTTTAATGCCTGATATCATGTATAATTATAGTATAACAGTACAACCCAGCCTCTGTGGTGTGAGTGGTAGTATCTCGGCCTTTCATCCAGAGGTCCCAGGTTTGAATCCCGGTCAGGCATGGCATTTTCATCTTTATCCTCTGATCTGATACCTAACAGCAGTTCCAGAGGTTAAAAAAAAAAGAGAAAAAAGTGTAACAGTACAAAATTAATAATGATATAACAATAAAAATAATGGATGAGTTGGTATCACAAAATAAGCTACAGTTGTTATAAAATATTAATTTGTTAGATATGTTTGATTAAATTTATGATTTATAATGTGAGTACTTTCAATATGATAATATTTAACACATTATTAATAACAATAGCAGTAATAGATGTTAAAGAATTATGGCTTAATTTTGTTACATTGAAAACAAAATATAGAGTACAAAAAAATTTTAATAATTGCAAACAACTTATAGCATTTTGTATGTGCATGAAACACACAGCTCTTAGGATGAAATATTTATTAATTTCCTTGATTGGTTCTTAGGCACATTTACTACATTAAACGATTTGCTGTTTTTAAACCCTGTATGCTCAAAACTAACAGGGTCCAAACTCACATGGCAAAATATGACAGATAGGATCAACAAATGGAGTGGTTGGTGAGAAAGGATAATCTACCTTTGCAGAAACGACAACTCAAAACAAAATAACTCAATCTACAGATTAAAGTCCAAGGCCATCCTTTGGCAGAACAAATCCAATCTGTCTTAGATTGATTCTCAGATAACAAAGAATGCACTGTTCTTACCAGGACAGAATATTTATCATTATAGTGCTGAGGTATATCCATTAATGTGTGTATTACTGAAGTATATGATTGATATTAATCAACTTAGATGTATGCTGTAGGAAAAATTAAATTCTCACTAGTAAACAGCCATCTGAAAATGGATTTAAGGTTCCTAAAAGAAAAATTTCCATTTTCTGGTACTGTAGTTTAAGGAAGTATCCATAAACTACAAACTATTCAGTCAATAGTTTGCTAATGAAATATAAGTATGACACAGGACAAGCTGAAGAGGGATTTTTCAATACCAAGTGACTGTTAGTAAAAATTGTACATGTCAACATCCAGTGCATACTTAAATAGGTAATTAAGTAACACAATATGGAGAAAATTTTGAGACATTTGAATGACATTTGTAAATAATATTTGTTACTTGGGATAAATATCTTTGTAAACATTAATACAGTCATATTATTTTACTCATAAAACAATTCAATCTGCATAGTCCTGGATTGTTAAGCTCATCAGTGAGTATTCTCATATTCACTAGTGAGTATAACATAATTTTCATAATGTTTTTTTTTTATTTGTCTTCCTAAAACTTCAATCACATTTTGCCACTTACACCATCAAATAATTTTTTTATACATTCTATTTCATTTTTAAATCAGGTTTCTACATTTTTAAATGTATTTGAAATTGTTTTAATGTTATACGTTATAACTAGAGTATAACCAGAGTATGTTATTCTGACATTACAGCTTTTTATTTTGAGAGACTTTATATAAATTTAATGATACATAATTATAATTTTATCCATGTTAATGTAATAATAATACTTTTAAAATAAAAATTAACTATTTTTTAATAAATTTATTCACCAATAAATGTTTTTAACATTAGAATTCATAATTTTTTTAAAAATTGAATGAAAATGTAACTGTATTATGTTCATAATAGGATAGAAGAAAAGAAATAAAAGACTAGATGATTAATTTTATGGTTTCCTTTTATAAATAATTATTCCAAAATTATTTTCTGATTTATTTATCAAAGAATAAATAACAAAGTTGCTACATATGGTTTAGAAGGTTACAAATTTGAATTATTATCATATTATTAGTTTGGATTATTATCATATTGCCATTTTTCATGTGTTATAAAAATTGATTTTTTAAATAATGGAAAACAAAAAGAATAAATATAATGAACTAGGTAAAGTATTTTTTATTGGGTTAAGCCTGTAGTTACCAGAGAAAATATATAAGCAGTTCAACTAAATTGGTCAAGTTTTGAACTTATTAATCATTATGCTATCTACAAATAACGATAGAAAAAATTGAAGCAAAGAGTTGGAAAAAAATTCTTTCTTAAAAATGAATGGCATAAATTTTAAAAAGTTTATTTTAAAAATTAACAATAATTTTGTCTTATTATAAAATGAAGACAATAGTAATTTACAGAATTGACCGTCAATTTCAGGGAAAGCATTTGAAAATGGGGACAAAATACTGGACTGGTATTACACTAACAGGTAATTAATTACAAGTATGAATGTATTTTAAGTATTAAATTTTGTGCTCATCATGCCTTATCAGTCCTGATTGATGGATTTGCTGTCAGGCCCAGCCCACCCTAGAGGTGTGCTGAACCTAACATCAGAAATGCTTAATTTCTTGCATAAGCAATTTATAAAAGAATTTCTTGTGCTTAATTTCTTCTTTCTAATTTCTTTCTTTTTTAATTTAATTAATTTAATCTTTTGATTTCTTCTTTTTTGAGCAATTTAATAGAAATTGGTAAACATATTTGAACTAACATTCTCTATAAAGTTATATAAAAATTTCATGTTTGAATACTGTGGCCAGTTTTATTCTAATAATATAAATCAACAGAAAATTTGTATCTAATGTTACATAATTTTTCTCACTACAATTGGGATGCTGATATCAAATATGCTATTGAAATTGAGTTATCATGTAAAGGTTTTACATAAATTGTAATTTTTAAAATGTTATTTTATTAAACTACAAAAAATAAATACATATATACAAGGTATCATGAGAAGTAGACATGTACAAACATGTCTTTATGATGACATCATACAGACATCTGTTTTTGCCTGATGAAGAGCTTAAAATCTTATTCAGTCTAGCTTCTCTTGTCTATACTGTATGTTGTGTTTCACAATATTAATGTTTTGCTTTATTTCCTTCAATTTTTTGTAATACTAATGTGATTTTTATCATTTTTATTTGCTACATTGTGATTGTGTGGATGTTCAAATCATCCAGACCATTTGCCGAGACCTTTTGGTTATGGATGTCACAAATAGCTGATGAGCTTTGTCTCCAAGATGCTGTAGAAGTAAAGTGTATAATGAAACAGCAGAGCAGAATGGAAGAATCAACACCTTCTCTTATACTGGCTTTCAACCTTCTAGTACCACCAAAGAAATAAAAGTTGGTTATCTTTCAGTTAAAGTACAACCTTTCATTTTCAATCCACAACAATGTTTCAAATGGAAAGGATATGGTCACATTACAACATCTTGCTCAAAAATGAAAATCTGTGCTCGATGTGCTAAGGAAGGTCACAACAGCAATAACTGCTAAGAAGATGAAAAATGTGTGAACCGCAGTAGTTCCCATACAATCAGCTTCCAAGATTACCCAACTTTTAAAGAGGAAAAGATAATTCTAAAAATCTCTACAAAGCAGAAGTTATCTTTTCCAGCTGCAAGCAGAGAATATAAACAAACATCTAACTCATGGAACCTGGTTAAACCAGATGTATCTTTGCCACTGCTATATCAAAACAAGTTTCTACAAATTTAGGTAATCAGATCTGAGGATCCTGCTATGAGCTAAAAAAACTTTTTCAGATGGTATCTGATCAAGTTGCTTCACTTAGTCACTATTTCAGAGTTGACAAAGATGAACTAAAAGTGCCCTGATAAAGGAGCTCACACAACCACCCCCTCTGGAATGTCATCTGCGACTTCCCATTTTTAAAAATCTCCTTCTCCATCACCTCATATACTGGAGGATATGGTTGAGGAACCACCCGACCTAGGGCATCGAGTTCTTTAAAATAAAAAATACCAAAAAGAAAAACTGGATCATATACAACTAATTTTTTTATATATTTTCCTGCAATTCTATATCTATAACTAGTTTTACTTAGGAGCATTATTCAATGGAATTTAGAGGTCTTCAGTCCTGCATTGAAGATGTTAAGAGTATTGGCATGTGCACACACATGAACCATTAATCATGTGCTTTCAAGAAATGTATCTTCTACAACAAGATGCAGCAACACAGAGGCTATTTCTGTAAAAGATACAGCTATCTAGCAGACAGTAGAGAGAGTGGTGGAGCTGCTATTTTCATTCGGAATGAGGTGTCGGCTACAAGGACACTACTAGCTACCCTTATTCCTGCTGTTGCTGTGAAGGTCTCTATCCCCTTCAAATTGCTTATCTGCAATTTGGATCTCTCACCAAACTCTTGAGTTCAGTGCTCTAGAAATATCAAATCTCCTCATGCAAATCCCATTATCATCGTTAACAGTAGAAGACCTACTATTCCTGGGGCTCATCTTTCTGCTCCTCTCAAATAAATATGATAGAATAAGACAAAACTTGGACCCGTGTCTACTGAATGATGGGTCACACACATTCATGTCCTTATCATCTCGTACATTGCTCAACATTGACCTCTCTGTATGCTCACCAAGTTTACTCCCTCATCTTAATTGGTCTGTTTGTAATGAATGACTTTCACGACAGTGATCACAGACCAATTATCATTGCTTTTGGTGTTGACCGCAAGATGAAAAAAAGGCCATGGAGATATTCAACAAGTTGTCACACGCACTTAAAAACTCACGTGACATCTCCCATGGACATGACAACATTCGCCTCGGTATGGTGTCACACCTTCCTAATTCAGCACTACAATATCTATTGAACATTTATAATGGTTTCTTAAATTACTGAACTTTCCGTGTTCATGTTGGAGATTCTCTATTGGGTATAGCCATCAACAATATTAATAAATGTGTGCTTCCACCTGTTTCATCTTCGTTATTTGTTGATGACTTTGCTATATATTATGTCCCATTCAACAGTCACAGCAGAGAAAACTACTACAGAACACTATATCTCGCCTTGAAGCTTGGTCAGGGTTACCAGCTTCAACTTATCACCTGAGAAAAAAAATGTGTAGTCTTTTCTCAGTTGAGGGGCCCTTCCATTCTGCAAGTCTTTCTCAATGGAGAGCTAATTGCTGCTATCTCTCCTGATATCAGATTTTTAAGTTTATTTTTTGATTGCTGCCTTATGTGGGTCAAACACACCACAGAATTAAAAACAAAATGTTCCAAACTTTTAGGTATGCTGTAAGTACCTAGCAACACCAACTGTGAAGCCAATCGGTCATGTATGATATATTTTTATTATTCCTTAATTCGTTCCCATTTAGAATATGGTTGTGTCGCCTACTCTTCAGCACATCATACCATGCTTAAAATGCTGGATGCTGTACATCATGCTTTCCATAAGCTTGCCATAGCTGCCTTTAGATCAAGCTCTATCATAAGCTTACTTGTTGTCTGTGGTGAGGCATCACTTTGGGACAGACAGGATCTATCCCAATCTTCTTGTCTTCTATCTTCTAGGATCGATTTTGCTTGTCTTAAAGGATAGCAAAATCACCTGGTTTTTGACTCAGTCCTTGGGAATCCTAATTTAGGCAGGTATGAGGACTTTTTTTTTAATCTCCAGGATCATTGTTAGGTATTGCTTCAGAGGATGAGATGAATGATTTGCATCGTATGTGAAAATGCAATGCCTGACCGGGATTCAAACCCGAGACCTCCAAGATCCAGATGAAAGGCCAAGATGGTACTACTTGTGTCATGGAAGCCGGCGAAGCAGGTATAAGGGCCATTCTTGTCGTATTGCACCTGTAGGTGTTTGTACCTGACATTCACACCTTATAAATGTTGACACACCTATTTTTCCAATGTATCCATGTTCATATCTTCAACCTTATAAATTTTATTTTACCTTACGATATACAATAAGAATCAACACCACCTACTGTCTTCCAGCCAATGTTTCATTCTTTTCTTTCAAAGATAAACCCAGTCACAATAGTATACACAGATGGATCAAAAGTGAACAATAACGTTATAATTGAACAATACACTATAAATAAGGCTCTGAATATCATTAACCCTAAGTACCGAAATATCCTTTTTTGCAGTGACTTGTGTAGTTCTCTCTAAGCCTTAGAAAATTTTTATTCCAGACTCCTATTGTCATCAAAGTCTACATCGCAATTGTTGAGCCATCGCAATACACAAGTGAGTTTTTGCTGGATCTCTTGCCTTGTGAGGATCCCCCGGGTAATGAACATGCAGCTCCGCTACTAAAAACCCTCTTTCACTACTCGTGTTACTATATTGACTTTATTAACTGTGTAAAACTCACACTTCACGCAAAGATGACTGGATTGCTAAGTAGACAACAAACTATGACATATCAAAGATACTAATGTTGCCATGGGATTCCTCCCACAGGAAAATTCTCAGAGAGGAAGTGGTCCTCTGCCGATTGCGGATAGGATATAACAGAGCCACTTACGGGTACCTGATGTCAGTGGAAAATGCACCACTATGCGGAAGATGTGCCTGCCACTTAACTGTGCTGCACAACATCCTTGTGGATTCCAAATGTTATGCGGCCTTATGTCGTAAATTTAAATTGCCCAGAAACATTCGTCAAATCCTGGGCAATGACAAGGAGGTTTTAAACTGGTTGTTATTTCTCCGACAGTTCAGTTTATTACAAAAAATGTAATATGTAATGTAATTTTATGTAATATTATTTTTACTAATTGTTTAAGTTCGTTTTCTTTAATGTTTCTGTTTTCTGAGAAGGGACCATTTACTCTCCTCTCAGACTTTTTTGAATTTTATTTGTTTATTTAAATTTTACATTCTTTTTTCTATTTGTTTATATTTTTTTGTTTCATTTTAAATTTATTTATGTTATTATTTGGACTATGATTTTAGTTGTAAGTTTTAGCTTCTGATTTTAATATTATAGTATTTTAATTTAATATGTTTTAGTTTTAGATTTTTTTTAATATGATATTTTAGCTATGATACTAGTTGTTTTTGTTTGTTATTTTTCTTAATGTAGTTTTAGTAATCTGTTTTCCTTTTTTTTTATTTATTTTATTCTGGGCAATGATAGCTCACAAGCATTTTTCGCCCTCAAAAAAGAAAAAAAAACATCCAGACAATTTCTGTTGTCTGTGGTAAATTTATACCTATATCTGAAAGAAAGACTATTTCGGGATTAATAAAAACAGCATATTCCTGAAGAATGGCATCTTTTTTGACTTCTAAAGTTAGAACGAAAGCAGTTTTATTACATTATGGTAGCAAACAGCCATTCATTCCATTAGCTGATGCAGTCGACATTTAGGAAAAGTGTGAAACTATGGCATTAATTAGAAGCAATAAAATGCAAAGAGCATATGTGGTAAGTTTGCAGTGATCGAAAGTTGGTGCATTACTTCTTGGTTTATAAGGTAGATTTATAAAATATTTTTGTTTTCTTTATCTTTTGGCTATTTGTGATACAAAAAGTCATTACCAATTAAAGAACTGGCCATTGCAGCAGAACTTTGTGGCTGGTTAAAAAAATGTAAAGCATTTATCTTTAATTGACACTGGTAAAATCATTCTTCCACCACTCACATAAAACTTGGGACTCGTGAAAAATTTTGTAAAAGCACTAGATAAAGATGGACCAGGATTTAATCATTTAAAGATAATTTTTCCTAAATTTAAGTTCAAGGAAGATATATTTATCTGTTAGCAGATCAAGAAACTGTTTAAGCATTGAGCTTTAGTCAATAAACTTAGTAAATGTGAACGAGCTGCAAGGAAGCCCTTCAGAAACATTTTTAGTGGTTTTTTAGGCAACAGAAACTATGAAAACCTTTGTTTTTTTTTTTTTGTTAATAAGCTATTAGACAACTACAAATTTTTAGGATGTAGGATTTCTTTAATAATTCATTTTCTACACTATACTCCTACCTAGACTTTTTTCCTGAAAATTTGGACTGTGTTAGCGATGAGCAAGGACAGCATTTCCATCAGAATATTCTGACCACAGAGGATTGATACCAACGAAGATGAGATCCTGGAATGATGGATGACTATTGTTGGTTTTTTTAGAGAAGCTTATCAAACATTGCATAAGCAAAAAAGTTTTGTAATATATTTTAAAAACTAAAGGCCAGTCAATTCCAATGATTTCAACTCTTAAAAGCTGTTATTTTAGACATTTCCAGTGATTTAGATTTTAGAAATTTATTTTTAAATTGTTTTAATGTATTTAAATTTATAAATGAATACTCATGAATAATAATTTTTTTTTAAATATTGATTTCACAGTGATTTTGCGTTTATTGGTAAATAAAGTCTATGTATAAATAGTATGTATCTAAAAAGCGTGACATTAAATTTTGATAACAGTTTTAAATTTAGCACCCCAAAATTGGTTAAAATCATCATGTTCAATTCCAGATACATTAATTTTTTTTTTTACCGACTAGTGTAATTACCAATATTTAGAAAATTATTATTTTATTAAAATAATTTTTATTAGGCCAAGTCATGAAAATTTAGATATGAATAAAATGATATTTAATTTGTTTAAACAACTGTTGTATTATCAAGTAACTAAAAGTATGGCAGGATTTTTAGTATGGTCAGATTCCCAAACCAAAATATTATTCAGGACTGAAGTAATAATTTTGTGCAAAATTTTGCCTCCTTTTACTAAAGTCTAAGGTACACCGCACATAATATGAATACATCTCATTAAAGAATTATATTTTTATTCTAATTTGTTACTAACATGATAACTGAATATGGAATTTTAATCTGCATTAGTGTAGGTACCAGATGTATAATAAATTATGAATTAATAGAAAAAAAATTATATGATTTACATTTACAAAACTACTCCAAAATTGCTGAAAATTAGCTGTTGAAAATAACTGCTTATCATACTGTCATGCAATTGGTGGGCATATGTACAGTAGTCACCAACAACTGATATCACATTACATACCAATCTGCTGGTAAAAACAGCCATAAATTTAATATGAAACCTATCATAGTCCCTCCCGCTAATTGTGAGGTGCACGGTACGCGAGCAAAAGAACAAATTGTCCCTAAGATCCATTAACAACTTTATGGTAACAATTGAATGAGTGATAAACCTGTAAAAAAAATTGGTGCCAGAAATTTAGAGAGAGGATAAGCTGAAAAAATTAAGCTTTACATTCATAGATAACAAACATTAATTATGGTTATAATGTTTAGCTAAATATTTGATTTTTCTGAGAAAATTCATGAAACCTGGAACTGCAATAACAACAGAAATTTATAATGTTATGCTGAAGAAGTTTTGGATATCATTCAGAACAGGATGCTTACAAATGATGTCATCTATTTGACAATATGCCACACATGTCACACAAAATGTTTACTTGAGCAGTGAAGAGAGAAGTTTTTTATCACTCTTACCCAAACTTGATTCCAATTGACTTACCATTTTGACTTACATTTCAAATTGTAAAAATTGTCAAATTGTCAATTGATTTACATTTCTTCATAAAGATTTGGTCTAGTTAGCTACCAATGGTTCTAACATCAATAATGAGTTCAAGACTGGAATTAATTATCATCTGGTTTGGTTAAGTGATGATAAACTGATGTTTTATTAAAATTTGACAGAATATAAGTTCCTCTGTGGTTTTTTTTATGTGATCAGAAAAGTATATAAGTTATTTATGTAGTAAGCTTTTTTTCCATCCAACTGGATGTCAGTTTTGAAATGTCTTATAGATTTATTTAGTGCTTAGTTTTACTTTGTAAACACATTTTACAAAATAAATAGTAAAAGAAAAAACATTTATTTCAGAATTTGAACCGATAAAGATGCCTGATATGTATGAATATAACATATTATGGGTGTATCAACAAGTTGATAATTATACGCTACTAGAAGAACCAATAGAAAAGAGAACAAAATTTGTATTACAGAATTATTTTGATTATTTATGTTCAAGACCAGTAGTAGAGATTGTGTTTTATCAACCTAAATACATAGATTTTGTGTTAAAAGAAATACATGCTGGAAAAAAACAACTTAACTAAATAGCAAATGAACTATGGTATAATTTAATAAATTTAAGGAAAAAAATTGGACTTCAATAAACAACTTAACAAATTTTTTCTTTAATGTTCAAAATATGTTTCTACGTTCTGAAATTCATCAAAGATCTGATATTTCCCTGTCTTTTTAAAACCTTCTGATTTAAAGATTTATTAAAAATATCTTTTATTAATATTAAATTTAAAATATCTATTAATTTTTAATAGATTTCATTTTACATCAAATTCTCTTAATTTGAATAAATTTTTTTGTACTTAATTTTTTTCATATACTAAGCAGTTTGTAAATTATATTCCCACATGTAAATCTTGAGGATATGTTGTATTAATGATCTACAATTTGGCTCAAAGATGAGGTTTACCAATATTTGACTTTAAGTAAATATGAGCCATTTTAAGAATTTACTAAAATGTAATTACATTTCAACTAAAACTAAGAATATAATGCATTTTATGGATGTTCCTTTAATATAATTTAATTGTATTTATAGTTTTTGTACATACAATCATTTATAAATAATCATTAAAAAATTATTACACCATATTAATCTGATTTATAACTTTTTTACCTATTCATTTAAAAGATATTAAAAAAAAAAATGCACAAATGTTTATGTATCTGTACCAATCAACATCAATAATACCTGGTAATAAATAATATTTGAAATAAGTTTCAACTGACATGAAGTTACAAATTCAAAGACAAACCACACTCTGAGCAGTTAAAACTTTGTTGACTTGCAGAGGACTGACTGACTGGCTTATGAAACACAATTCTGACTTTTGGTATTTACATCTTTGACTACCATCTTTCTTACTTTTCATATGGTCACTTTCTGAAGTGATCCTGGAGTTAAAAAACATCAAGTTTCATCAGAATGTATTTTACTATTTGTCCAAGATAAATCTTGTAATGCAGAAATTTAATAAAGTACATTGTGTTTGGAAAGTTGCTGTGCACTGGAATTGTGGAAGTGTAATGATGAAACTTTGAAGTATTGAAAATGACCTCCAACATCAGTACAACAATATATGTTTCAATATGTTTTCTAACACTTCAACCAGCTGATCTACAGAAATGTCTCATAAGTATGCCATTATTATAGTTCAAATACTTCAAAAAGTCAGTTCTTTTCTTGTAGCTTTATGTGCAGTAGTAATTCTGATATCTTGCTGCTAACTTACACACTGACTGATGGACTTTTAGCCATAGCATCCAAAATATCAAGCAGCTTCTGTTCATTTAGTTTAAATGGTCTTCCACTCTGATCAGCATCTTCAACTGAGCCTGTTACCTGAAATTTCTCAATAAGTTTGAACTGCATTGTGGTGAGGACAGGAGTACTTGAGAACTACAGAAAAATTGTGCTTCACTAAATCAATATATCTATTACCTTCATGAACGACATGTTCAATGAGAAAAATTCATTCCTCTACCAAAAGAACTGTTGTGTTTTTTTGTATAGCTTCCAATAAATGACACAACATAAAATGAAATGAACCTCGTTCAATCACAACTCGACAACTGATGTCTTGGTTTATTACTGAGCAATGCCCAATGAACCCAGACAACAACCAACCACCTCACACTGAAAGAACAGAATTCACCACATAATTTTAAAGATACTGCACAGCAATTTTCCAAACACAGTGTAGATACTGGGGAGGACAAAAAACCTCACCCCTTACAATTAGATGCTATTTAAATTAGGAAGGTTAAACACATTTAAAAATTATGAGTACTTTAACATCTCTAATCACAAAATATTGTTCATAAAGAAGGTTTCATACACCAAATTTTAAACATAAATGATGCACCTGTCTACTTGTACTTATGAAGAAACAAAGAAATGAATGAAAAGAGAAAGATATGCAATCCAGAAGGACTATTTCAGAAACAGGGTATTCTCTTCCTTTATTCAGAATTTAAAAAACAAAGGGAATCAGTCCACAAACAATCATTTTTAGATATGTTAAAAATAGTAATAGGTTATTATAAAACAATATAAATATTTAAAATCATATAATTTAATTACCTTTTGTTCAAAAGTATTGTTTACAGTAAGAATGGTATGACTTCTATTGAAAAGTTCATTCGTATTAGAAACTACCAACAGATCTGTTTCTCAAATCTATAAAATACCAGAAAAAGTTTAAAAATGTATTTTTATAATAAAAAATAAGACATTGGAGAATGAGGTTATATATATGCTATATTTTCAAATAGACATAAAATTAAATTGAAAATAACCACAGCTGTACACAATCATATGTATCAGTAATACAATTAAAAAAAGACAAAAAGGGGAAAACTGCTAAGCCATTTTTTATGAAAATCATCATAGGTATAAAAAATCAGGGATTAGAACTATTTGATCTGCATTTTAAGCATTTTATGGCAAATAACATGGTATTTTTTATGTTCAAAACACTTTATATCCTTAATTGTTTCCAAAATTAAGGCAAAATATTGAGTTATCCACTCTCTCATCCTCCCATAATCTTCCAAAAAATGATCACTCTGTTATCACACCATATTAAAATCTTATAAAAAAGTATATGATCTATGAAGTTACGTCTTATATACATTGTAAACTTATCAAATTAATATCTTTGCTTTGCAAATATCTACTTTGTGGGTGAAAAGTCTCTTAACATGTTAATAGCGTAGTACAGTTAGACATATAGATAAACATTGTTATGAATACAAAAAACAGTATATTACCAGATTTATGTCTGGTTAACATTAACAGTTATTGTGAATAACATTGTTATAAAGGTCCAAAGTTAATATATTGGGTTGGAAACAGTTCATTTAACCATGTGCAGACACTCACAGCAAACGCCGTCTTATTGAAGTGTAACAATGTCAGCTATTCCTCTTGCCATTAACTCTGAAAGAAACCACATGTTAATCATGTGAAGATAGCTGTGCTGGTTCACAGAACCATCAAAGAAGTATGGTCCAAGCAGATGGTCTGCCATTATCCCTGCCCAAATCATAACATGCGCCGGATTGCACTCGATTCTTCATAAAAGGTTCAATCGTCTTTTGCTCAAAAAAACATGTTATGATTTCGTAAGCTATGATAAATTGCACACTTGTTAGTGAAAGTAACTTTTTTTTATCATTTGGAAGCATGCAAGCAGCATTTCACATACATGCACACGTTGTTTCAAGTCATGATCACTCAACTCAATCATTGAGGATGGCTGAGAACATGATATATAGAAGTGTTTCCGCATATGGTCTCGCATAGTCAATTGCAGGATGGCTGCAAAATTCTGCAGGCCGCTTATGGGTTGATTTCATTGGTGATCGTTCAATTGATTCAGTCACAGCAACATAAGTTTCTGTGCGAGTCGTAGGCCTTCCACGTCGTGCTACATCAAGAACACTTGCCACTTTGGTTCACTTGCCGTGAACCATGTTTTCCAACCTGGTTCACATATGAGAAAACCTCACCACCAACAGGTCGTGAGGTTTTCTCATGACCAATGGGTCGTGAAGGCGGCAGTTTTCCAAACCGCACAGTGAAGTCTCTCAAAATATCTGTCATTGTCTTCTTTGTATTCTGATGTTCGTGAGCCCACACAGAAGCTACCAAATGATCTTCAACTTATATTTGCCATGGTTTAACTCTAGACTGTCATGTTGTTTTCACAGTAACCAAAGTGACATGCACAAGCTTCTGGTGGGAAACAATAATAAAGAGTCAATCTGCTCAACAGAAATAAAATATTTACCGTATACGGTAAAAAATATGCCATATTGTTTTGTATTCAAAACAATGTTTATCTACATGTCTAACTGTACTATGCTATAAATATATAAAGGGGCTTTTCGCCCACACTGTATTATGAATATTAATACTGTTGACATTCATAATGCAAAAAAAAACTTGTAAATCTGAATAAAAGCTAATTGTACAAATGTCTACCTGCCCACAAAATAAACAAGGTATATTTTATTGAAATAAATCTTGATTTCTTAGTTATTTATGTGAACAAAGAATATTTTACTTCCTATTCTTATTGTAATAATGACCATTTGTGTCGTGAAATGGTTGTATTTACAACCACTAATATGTTTCTCTATATATATATATAATGTGTTGCCATTTTAGTATTTTATTTAAATCTAAACGTTATCCAATGTTTTTAACTCAGAATTTGCCATTGTTTTATACATTTATACTCATTACAACTGTTATCAACTCATTAGTTTGTAGAAGTTATTTATATAAAGAAAACTACGGTCAGCAATCGTGATTGTTGAACTTTTAACTTTAGTTGACATGAATTAAAACAAACATTATTAATATAGTTGAATACTGTAAGTAGTATTCTCTCATCAAACCATGAATACAATGTAAAATAAATAAAAAATAATAAGCAAATTAATTAGGAAAATAAAAATAAATCAAGTTTCAGACAAAAAGAAGAGTATTCGTAAATAATTTTGAATCCTGAATTTGCTGTGAAGAGGTAACTTTTTTCTTATCTAATTTTTTATTCATACATATACATATATAATATATTATTTCTACATTATTTTTATTTAAATCTAGTATACTTTAAGAATATAATTAAAAATACTTGTTAAATATTGTCGCATGTTCATAGTTGAACCATTTTATTGAGACTAACAGACCAAAAATTTCTTAAATAAAATTTATTAACCTAAAAACATAAGTAAAATAAGTAATAGTAATAAAAATAATAATAATAGTGAATATATGACACACAAAATAGTAATTCAAATAAGGACAAGATTTGTTTAAACACAGTTAAATTATAAAACAAGAATAAATTGCTGTTCCGTTTCTCAGTCAATGCTACTATCTAGCACTCTTAATAATAAGCTCGTTAGCGCTGTCCTGCGAGCAGTTAGTAGTTTGCCTTATCTCATCAGAGAACTTTGAATGTTTTGTCATGTGTGGAGATTTACGTTGTGTAGTCGTTATTTTAAATTTATTGTTAAAAAAATTAAACGCATTAAATTATAAATGTGTAATCTTTCTGTGAAAGATGTGGGTTAAACCGAAAGAAGTATTAATTTTAAACGCTTTCTGGTAAGTTGTTTAAATTTCTTTATTTTTTGAATTTGTCTGACGTATTTACATAAATAAGTCTAATGCGGGAGTCGTTTTGTCTGTTCATACGCAGGCTTGATATTGTTCATTCACAAAGTGTATTCTAATGAAAATTTTTATTCTATTTAGGTTTTAATCTTTCGTATTGTTTTGTTCGTCATTAAATAATGTAATAGGAGCTTAAAGCATCATCATTGGAGTTTAAAAAATATATCTAATGTTTATGTAAACCTAATTTCTGGGCATTGTTTGTAGCAAATATGAATCGAAATTTTCTGTATATATACATTTATTATTACAGACGATTAATTACCAAGCTAGGTGTAGTATTTTATTTAATTTAGTTAAAATAAAAAAAGTAATAACTTCACTCTATATAAAAAGTTTGAATTACCTATACTTGGTACTTTGTCATCAGAGGTGGTATTAAAAATAATTGTAACTATTTTTTAATATTTATTCTGGTCTTATACAAATACTACTACTATACAAATAAACAAAAATTAATAAAGAGATACGTTAAAAATATGTGGGATTCAGTACATGTTTAAACGTAAAACCTTAAATTAAGACATGCTTTTTCTTGTTACATGTCCATTTGCATTATAACAATTTATCACAGCTCACAGATTCACTAACAGTATGTAATGCCTTTCTGAAACATACAGATGAACCTCTTTTGAAATGTATTAAAATTCATTTCATTTTTAATTTCCCTGTAAGGTAGAGGTCCAGTCTAGAAGCTGTATGTGTAGGGTTTCTTTCACATGCAGCCAGCTTATGTTTTTTAACAAAATCAGTGTTATGTTAGTAATCATTGTAATTTTTCATACATCAGCTCATTTACACAGTTAAATAACTTTTTCAAGTATAATAAACATCAGCTAGAATATCTCCCATTATTCTCATTATTTCTGCTTGTAATAATCATCCTTGTTGATTTGTTGATCTGAAGCCCTATTGGTTTTCATTAGACTGCATTACAAAAGCTATTTGACTATTTGCTTTTGTGAATTATTTTTTCTAAAAAAATTTTTTAATTAAAAAAATAGTAATTTTAAGGTGAGTGTTTACTATAAACATAAGTCTCTTCATCTGTTTTAAAAATGAAAAACTACTTTAACAATTATAATGCTGCTGAGAAACATACTTGGTTTCAAAAAAGTGTTCATATAGTCATGCTAGATATTACTCAAGTTGTTAAAACATTCCATCATTAAGTGATTTGAGATGCTTTTATTTTTTGTTTTGTTTAGTAAAAAATTAAATTTTTCATGTCTTCAGTAATCTTAAGACATAGATTTAAGATAAGTTCTTAAATTTTTTAATTAAGTTCAAAACAGACTTAAGACTACAGTAAAACCTCTATTATCGGAACCTCTATATACCGGACACCTCCTTATAACAGACAAAAGATCATGTCCAGAATGTTGCAATGGCCATTTCTGTATAACGGCCCTCCCAATAGCGGACCCTCTACATAATGTACGCGGACATACAAATTAGGTACCAAAAGATATTATTCCTTTAAAAATTACCTCCGCGTACAGACATCTTTTGTGCATCAGAAATAAGTACATACATAAATAAAATAAATTACTGTTTACAGAGATTGCAGTGATAAGAAACAATAGGTTACCTGCTTACAATAATAAGGGATCTCTTAACAACTTCTTTGTTAATTGAAAAATGGCATTCTTATTTTGTACCTGTACCTGATAGGGCGGGTTTTTCCAAGAATGTATTTTGAAGGGAAATAAGTGTATTAGTTAAATGTGCAAATTTTATTGCTTCATGGAAGGGAAACAATTTAGGGAGGGAAACAATTTAAATTTTAACTAAAGTTAAAATTTAATCATTGTTGGTGAGACATGCCAAACGAAAAAAGGAAACATTTATCTTTAAAAGATAAGGTGGAAATTATCCATATGAGTGATAAAAGTAAATTAAGTGTTCGGAATCTAGCCGAAAAGTATAGTGTTGGAAAAATGCAGATTAGTGAAATTTTAAAAAACAAAAGTGAAGTTTTAAAGTCTTTTGAACTCT
>JAAAKQ030474082.1:0-23190 GCA_010016005.3 Zanna intricata | reverse complement strand
TGTAAGTTTCCTATTTGATTACAATAAAATTTTATAACTATATTGCGGATAATAATTGACTTACCCTCGTATATATAAAAAAAAAGAAAAAAAAAACAATACATAACAACGATTAAATGTATAATCATATATATATATATATGTGTGTGTGTGTATATACAATTACCTACACACGAGTAGGTATCTCATTTCTTACATATAATTTATTTTCTTTTATTGAAACTAGGAGACATTCAACATTTATTTCATTTGTTACTGCAGTAAATAATTTAGTACTAATCTGAAGATAGATATAAACGTAAAAAAAAAATAGGAGTTCAAAAATACTGTAATTAATTTATCCGTATTCATTTTTTTTTATCATTTTGCAGAATTGCGTATAAATCTGTAGCAAATCATAAAGTTTTTCAGGTTATTTTACACATATATTTTTATTATTCGTTTTTAATAACAATTTCATCCTTTAAATAGAAAAAATGTGAAGAATGAAAAAACTTACTTGAATTTTTTAATTATAGTCTTAATGAAAAAAAAAACTTAAGATAATTAAGTACTTTAATGAAAAAAATCAACTCGTATAGGAAATTATTATTTTTTTTTTAAACATTTGATAATTCTGTTTGTCTTTTTAATATGACATCTTTATGATATAAAATCAGTGTCTTTATATGCACATATTTATAATATGAATATCCTGCTGATCTAATATCGGTGCAGCGTAAAACCGTTTTTTCTGATAAAGAAAAATATTTCAATTTAAAAATACTGTGGCTGACTGTGTCTAGTATTATTCACTTTTCGATTAATTCAGTAACCGAAGGGAAATTTATTGAGTGAAAGGTAACAACAAATAAAATAAACTTGTTTATTTTATTTTTAAAAAATACGATGTAAAATTATATTAAAATAAGCATAGAGCAGAAATGAGAGAAGAGGTGAACAAAACTAGTTAAGATATTTATTGAGGGAATAAACTGAAAGAAGGTGTTAGTACTATTACAGTCCATTAATTTATCATGTACAGTTTCAGATGGATGACTCCTAAATTGATCAATTAATTTATAACCCGACAAGCCTGTATCGGTAAAATGAGTATTCAGACTGAAATAGTGGATGAGGCCAAGGAAATTTTGATGTTAGGCTCAAAATAGGTAGACAAACAAGATACAATAGTATCAGTTGAACTTCACAGATTAGCTAAAGAAAAATAGTATTAGTAAGGATTACTACACATCCGCTAAGTTATAAATTGAACAAGGCTTTGTGCAAATAATCAACATCATTTAAAAAAGTAACTCTAAATTGATTATAATTTTTAATTTTATATTTCTAATGAGTATGTTGCAGCCAAATTGTGAACAAAAACCACTCAATTATGGCGCAAAGAGATGTGGATGAAATGCATGACATAAAAATGAGGTATAGTCTTGTCTAGGTAGAGAGGTATAGTCTAGGTTCAGCCCAACCATTCCTAAATCTAACCTAACCACCCTAGTACACCGGTATCTATTTTCTAACATCCAAATCCGTATGAAAGTAACTTAACTTTGCTAGAACTTAAACCTCAGAATCTTCTACTTCGAAAATCAACTGTTAAACAGCTGATTTATGATGACGATTCTACCACTAGAATTAATGCTCGGATTAAACGTAAACAATATTGCTTTGAATGTGTTGTTTTTAAATAAAATTTTAATAGAGTTTTAGATCACACTATCAATCAACTAATACTGATCATTCATTAATTAAGAAATCGACGTTTTGTATCAGGTATAATCATTCGAACACAAAAATGTATTGTTGTGTAGTGCCATAATATCAAACATTTTTGTAAAAATATGGCAAATATGTAAACTTTTGTAAATATAGAATTTAATTTAATTTACTTTTCATTCACAAAATATTAATTACGTACTGCAACTAGGCTTAATAATTTTCGGTTTGGTTTTAAATTGCTCATCCGATAGTTTTGGGACAATTTTTTTTTCTTTAATTTATCTGGTTAAAAAGAAGAATATCACAAACTTTCCATTATTTGAGACCCAAGAACTTAGTGAAAAATTATTTCACTGATGGAAATTGTTTCACTACATGTAGCTCAAAAAAAGATTTTCGGGACAATTATTCAAACCTTTTCCTTTTTACAACTCCCAGAAAGTTTCTCAATGGATGTTGATAAAAATAAATGACACTACACGTGTGCGCACGGGAAAATATCATTGTCTATGTTATACTCTATTAAAAAAGTTTACAAAATTATTTCCTCTTGCAATTAATTTTGAACTAAATAAATGTGTTATAAAATGAAAGTATTTACTATTGTTAGTAGTTTGGTTCTTAATTGTACATCAGCTGATATCAATAGAATATTGTATTCTTTTCCTTATTTTCTGAGTAAAATCTGAAATTTTTTAATAATCAAAAAGGATTTTAAGTAAAATAAGATATATGTGTGAAAATTTATAGTATTTGATAAAATTACATAAATAAAATAATAAATCTGACACAATAAATGGCTTTCAAATGTTTATCCATTTTGATCGCACCTATAAATGGGTGTTTTCTTACGTCAACCGTAGAATATACTATTTTTTTCTTTTTGCTCACACTTGTCAAAGAACATACGAGGAATCAGTATTTTACAAACAATAACAAGTATTAATATCCACAAAAGGATCAAATAATATTCAATTTCATGCTTGAATGTATTTGCTTTTGAAGTATATTCTAGAAAGATTCGGTGAACATTATAAATAACAGAATACTAAATTTAAACAACACGTACATGAAAAACAATTTTAGCTATAACTTATAAATAATCACGAACAATGTTAAATCCATTTTAAACGTTCTTGCTTTTCACCCGGATATAGCCATGCAAGTTTGAGGAAGATTAGACAGGAATAATTTTAGTTACTCCCGTCATTTGATATATTCTTATATAACATTAAACATTGTAATTTAAACAAAAAATTTCATATTTTTTTACAATATCGTATTATTAGAAGCTTTTTGAATTGATATTCAACGAATAGAAAAACAATATCATTTCTTATTTTTCATAAATAAATTCATAGATTTGTATGTAATGATCTGCATCTATTGTAAACAAAATATTTATATACGCTGGCCAAGTCATAAAATATCTTGCTCAGTTTTTTCCATAGCAATTATTTTTTGTATTTTAGGTCCATGGACTGCAATTTAAGAAAATTTTAGAAATTTCTGGATATCTCTCTATATGAAGTAATAAAATTTCAAGAAACGTTTAAAAAATATTTAAAATTAAAGGAGATAAGAAAAGAAAGAAAAAACACATAAATCTATTTTTACGAGAAGGAGTTGTTTTAATTAAAAAAAAAGAATTATTTACAGATAAATTGTAGATAGAAAATTTTCTCCAGTAATTTTTTTGTAAAATAATCGAAATTACTTTTTTGCGGTAGGTTTTCTTCTCCTTAACGAATTTTGAAAACGAATTAGTATGATTAATGTCCCAGATATATAGAAATATTTAAGCAAAATGAGAAGAAAATCAGTTTGGTTAATTCTGAGTTGTAAGGCCGAAAGAACTACAAAACACATAAGTAAATACCTAAGCTCATACATATATACACAAAAAAGTCGAAATGCAGATTACTGATTAACCTACAAAGTAGTAGAGTGGATTAACTCATGTGCAGTAGACGTACGATTTTTCGCTCTATTTTTTTTACGTTTTAGACTGTGGGTTTTTTTGGATGTAGTTGTGTAGAAAATTTTGGTGGATTATAGTGTGATAACTCCTTCATAACTGAGATTAAACATGAACGCCATCAAATCCATTAGGGAACATTCTAAAAAGTAGTATCTTTTAATACATTGTACAATAAGTGAGCTCACAAACTAAAGCCCTTTGAACTTTTACCTTTTACCCTTTGCATGAAATCATTTTATTGATTTGGACTTATTAGCAGTCCAAATGAGTAAATAATAACAAATAAAATCAAAACAAAAGTTTTAAAAATTATAAGTTTCAAACTGCTGTGACATTAAAAAGAGTGAAACCAGTTTAAGAGAAACTTTTTTTCTTTTATTACAATGGCAGGATAATAATAGGAAAAACCTACACAGAATACTGTAATATTAGAGAAAGCAACATGATTAAAAAAAAAAAGAAAACATCTTTCCATATTCAATTCTGGTAAATGATGTATATCACTGATTATAATCAGGCAATTTTTTCAAGCAATTTTTTTTGAATGAAGGTGCACTACATTCTCACCTTAATTTAGTAACTATTCAAAAAACACCAAAACAAACTGTCATCTATTTTTAACTCACTTTCGTTGTTATCAATTTTATGTAATACAGCTTTTAACTATACATGAATTATATTTAAGTTGCATGTCATTGTAAGGTACACATTCATAAACAGATATATGGTAATCTGTCACTGTCATAATATTATGTACTAAATGAAGATTAAAACTGTAAATTTTGATATGAATTCAATGATAATTCATGATATACACAGATATGTCAAGTAGGATGACAACTATATTTAATTTTGAATTACAGGGAAGGCAAAATATTTAACAGTAAGTGACTTGAGGGAGTAGTATAATTTTATATGAAGAATGCTATCAGTATTTTATGAAAATTTTTAAATTTCAAAACGGTTACTCAATTTTTCATTAAATGTATAATCTGACCAAAGAATTAAAAAAAAAAAAAAGCTGAGCGATACATTTTTTCCAACTCTTAAATCATAAGCAGAGTTTTTTGAACAATTAATGATTATCAAACAAGAGTTTTTCAAACATTTTCTTAAATACTCATATTAAATTTATTAGATTTCTGTAAAAATATATATAGGAAAACTTATTAACTTTTTTTTTTTTTACTAGAAATAACTCCAACAGTATTAATTATGTAAGGAATAATTAATAAATATAGTATTAATATCAACTTTACAATAAGTCTTCGTCAATGTTTTGAGTGATTAATATAAGTTACACACTAATAAAATTAAAAAAAAAAAAAAACAAATAAGCATAAATAGCACTTAATAATATATTTAATTAAGTATTCTGTAAAATACCTACAGCAACTTACGTTCTAGAATCCTGCCATTAAAAACCATGTAGATTTCTTTCTTCACTCCTTCCTAATTAATAACTCATTTCACTTACTTTTTTAACAGTTGTGGTATAATGTAATGAAGATGATCTGTAATCTCAGTCATTCTTAAATATGACTATAATACTTAGCTTCAAAAATTAAGAAATATTAATTAATTCATAACCTGTGATATTGAAATATTTGATTTTATGAGAAATTTTCATTAAATAATGTATACTGTAATTAATTTATTAGTAGATGTAATTAATTATCACTGAATATACAAGGTTATTAAATAAATTTCTAAAATTTTCATACTAAAAAGGGATTAAACAGTTGAGAGGGAAAAATTGTAAGATGGTATTAAGTACAATCTGGATTCTTTGAGGGATGATTCTACAGTCTTCTTGCATAAGTTGCACTTAGTAGAGAAAATAAGATCTTTCCAATGAGGTAGCACAGAGGACCAGTACAGAAAGATAAAGGAAAGCTAAAGATAAAATGAAAGAGAAAAGCTAAAGCTAATTCATAGCGCCTCCAAGGAAGCATTGGGAAAAAAATTAAAAGTGAGAGGAAGAAAAATTATTATTGGAGATCTGAAGAATTGGTAGCTTTGCTAGAACAAAAGAAGACCGTTTATTAAACGCTGTTGCTCTCTGCAGACCTTGAAGATAGAAAATCTTATATAAGATGTAACTATGAAGTTAAAAAGCTGAAAATGGTTTTTGAGAAGTACCATGTAATAAAATAAATGCTTTGTTAGGAAGCTTTCAGTTAAGAGAGGTATGGGGTTTTGAATTTGATGGAAATAGATTTTAGGCAGAATTTAAGAATAGAATCTATAAGCATTGAAAAGTGGAAAACATATTACCAACAGCTATTGTCTGAGGGCCCTGTAGAGTTACCCATTGAGCTTGAAAAGAATGCTCAACTGATGGTGGAAGCAATTGCTGATTTGTTTACTGCTTGTCTTAAGGGTGATGACATTTCGTATGAATTTAACTTAAAAAATATAACATATATATTAAAAAAAGTTGATAGATTGGACTACAGAAATTACAGAGGTATCAGTATGACAAGTTTGGATGGCAAATTGTATGGGCCGGTATTAAAACAAAACAGTGTACTGAAGATCTGATCCAGAAATTAGAGGAGAAGAGTGATTTAAACCTGACCATTCTTGTGTATATACAAGATAATGATAAATTTTTTTTTTTTATAAAACCGCTTCTGAAAAATCATTAACCTATAATAGATAGCTGCCCATAATATCTATTGACTTGACTAAAGCTTATGGTAGTTTTCCTATTAAGCATCTTTGGACAGATATGAAAGACTGTGGTGTTAAAAAAATTATATAAATGCAGTTAAACACTTTTATCAGGGTTCTAAATGCAGAATAAAAGTTGTGCACATTTGTGTGATGACTTCATTGTCAGTAAGGTTTTACAGCAAGGGAGTTGTATTTCCCCAACATTATTTAAAATTTATTTACAGAAGGCAGTGAAATATTGGACTTGTAAGTGTGATCAAATAGGAATTCTGATGGGGGAAAACTTTATATACAATTTATTGTTTGCTAATATTCAGGTTATTTTGGGAGGGGATAAGATTGATATTTTGTATATGATTGAGAGATTAATTACTGAGTACAGAAAGTGGTGGCTGAAAATTAATGTAGAAAAGACACAGTACAAGGTGATTAAACAAATAGAAGAAGATTTAAAAATGCTGTTAGGGACTGTGAAGATTTCTGATGAATTTTTAATTATCTTACAAAAACATTAACATCTGATGGGAGACATACTGATATTATGAATAAGATTATAAGAGAAAAGTTTATTGTAAGAAGGTTGCATTTGTTTTTGTGAAATAACCATATCTCAGTGAAAAATAAACATAATGTTTTTAAAACTACTTGAAGGCACTGTGGTATATGGGTCTGAGCTACGGACTCTACATGAAATGGTGAAACAGAGATTGACGCCTGTAGAGATGATGTACTGAAGTAGATGTTGCCAAGTTACATTGATGAATAGAGTCAGAATTGATACAGTAAGAGAAATTATGAAAATCACATGTTTGATAAAGAATGTAGCAGTTAGACAACTACTATGGTACAGTCATATTCGCAGGATAGACTCATCAAGTTTGGGAATGGCATCTGTGACATAGAAGAAAGAGAGGAAGGCCAAGGTGGATGTGGAGTCATTATGTAGTGAAGAGTATGGAGGAGCATGGATTGTTAGATGAAGTGACTCAGGATAGGAAAGTTGGAGTGTAGGATGCGGGAAATGGCCATAACTGCTGTAAATGATAATAACAAAAGGGATTCACCACGGAATTTTAAGTTTCACATTATATTGCCGAACAGAAAAGAAATAAATATAGATAAATACAGAAATACCATAAATGTAAAAATATAAATAAATATAAAAAGAAAGTAATAGTTTTAATAATAAACTTACCTACGTTGACGAACAGACTATAAAATTACATTATTATAAAGATGGATTTTTAAAGATCAAAAATAATTATTAAGGGAAAATATTCTGTAAACTGTCTGTTAGTCTGGAATAGTGGAGAAAAATGAAATTCCAAGTAAAAATATTTACAGAAAAATTATTATTGGTATTACATGAAGAATTATCAATGGGATATGTACACAAGTGAAAAATTTTATGTAAACAAGTTATGGTGGAGAAGTAAAAAATAATAGTAAAGATAAAAAAAGATAAAAAACAATATGAAAAGAGGAGCGAGAAAGAAACAGAAAACAACAATGTTATTAAAAATACTAATATAAATTCCAATAAAAAAAAAGTACGAAACCACGTACCTGGCAGATAAACCTCAAACGAAGTCTGGTTAAATTTTTATTTCATAATTGACAAGAATGAAATATGTAAGACTAAACTTGCAAAGTTTCAAAGATGAAAGAGATAATACTGTTAAGAACCTTGCATTTATTCTCCAGTGAGTCTTATACAGAAATATTTGACATACAGTTAACGAGATAAATGTAAAATTATTCATCAGGATGGTCCTGCCATGTATGTAAATCTTTCCCCGAATTTTTTTCTTTCAAAGATACCGAAGTGTAAGTAGATCGAAAAAACAAACAGAATTTCAAGCTATTCTCTGCTTGAAATGCACTCGTTCTCGTTTCGAGGTTGTTACTCTTTTTTGCATAGTTCTTATGAGGATGGTTCATAGTTTTTGACACCTACTTTTCTTTCCCTTATTTTTTGTACCTTTTAATTCAGTTCTGGTTCACGATTGTAGATTTGACATATTTAAACAGAAACAAAAAAAGAAGAAAATTTCAATTCCATAGGTTATTCAGTAGTCAGATTCTTATTGTTGTTTCTAACCCTGTAACTAGGAAAAACTGCAATAATTTCAATGAAGAAAATAACGAATTTACTTCTGTAAATATGTTTTAAGAATAATTTCTTAATAGAAGATAAAAGTTATGATACTATTCACCACGCAACGAAATGTCGCGTGGATAACAACGCAATGAATGAAAAGTAGTTTAAAAAATATTAAGAAGGAAGATGCTAAAAAAAAAATGTGATTAAATTTTTTTGATATTTCAAATAAACTTGTAGATTATAAAATTAAGTCAGTGAATATGAAAAGTTAGTAGATAATAAAAAAATAAAAAAAGCGACTTTAATTGATTCACTGCGTTGCAAAAATGGTTACAGAAATATTTTAAAATTGATAATGGAAGTTATCAAAAGAAAATAAGTAATATGTGTTACAAAGATAATTCATCTGTTTTGAAGAAATTTGTTTACAAATAACTTTTAAAAGTTTCTGTATCATATTACTAAAAAATAAAATTATTTGGTATTCTTTTGTTTTTGTATTAAAATATCTTGTTTCCTTTTCTATTTGACATGACATACATTGGTAAAGTGAATTCTTTGGTGCGAGTTATTTTTTACATACTTTGTTTCACTAACTTAATTTAATATGTATTTAACATTTTGAGTGTATAAACATTCATTCAAAATAAATATTATATAAGGGTTTTATATATTATAAATTATAAAATTTTGTTGCCTTTGACTATAAATAGCTTACATCCATAATTTTGCCTCGCAGGCAGGTGATTAAATAAATAAATTAACGTATTTCTAGTTTAAATGGTGGAATTGGTATTTAAATTTGTTTAATAAGGAATTAGTGTTGTTTTAGTACAAAAAATAAACACCAATAATTATTTCCCATGAATATTTAATTGATTATTTTGTTTAGTACGGTAGAAAAACAAACAAATAAAATGATATTATAAAACCATGTTATAGATAATAGTTTTGAACCGATTATAACTTTTTTTTAAAATTCTATCTTAAAGAATTATAAAAGAAGAAATTATAATAATAATTAATGTAATTTTAGAGCTTAAACTTTTAAAAAGTAGTATTAAATTATTTCATTTCTGTAGCAGTGTAATAATAATTTAAAAGATTTTTTTCATTCTAAAAACATACTTAAAATGATTAGTAAACGTTTTCAATTATTAATTTCACATATTAATGTTTCTATAAAATAGATGTACTTGCGGAACAGACATTTTTTTCGTCGGATAAGGTGATGTCACTTCTGAATACGTATTCTCCGCTACATCTGAGATTCGCAGGCTCCAATCTTGATCCCTTGCTAATTTTTTTGTTCATCATTGATATCTTTGAAGTCATTTCCGTGCATCTCATCTGAGCTGATCTGAAGAGTTTTCAATAAATTTTCTTATTGTAGGATGTTTTACAGTAGAGTAGCATCAACGTTTTAGCATTGACATGGTCTTAGGTTAATTAAAAGCCCCTTAATCTCGATAAGATTCGACTGACCTTTTTTCGAGTAAGAACAATATTTCATTTTTCGTCTACCATTTCACTTCTCACATCATTCGTCGATAGCATAAGATCACAAGTTTTGGAGTTCTTGCTGCAAAGTGATTTTCACAGATCATTTTAATTACACTTTTGACATTACAAAAATTTGAAGTATCCTTTTACTCGAATAATTTTATATAAAGCTCTTGTTCGTAGTCAGCATGAGAACTGTACATAAGTTTGGAAAGAATGAACTTTTGGATTATGAATAAGGTTGAGGATGTTCAGAACAATTATCTACATTGGCTGCATTCCCCTTGAAAGCTTATAAATCTTAGAGACCTTCGGTAACTTTTAACCTATCTGCATTGGAAGAGATTACGTAATCTGTTTTTCTCTTATAAAAACTTTCATGGCTTCTCTCAATCATCTGTTCCTATTTTCTTACAGGAAAGTAGAGGGGTTGCTACATATGTATGTGTGTACCTTTCCCAGCATCGATTCATTTCGGGTCTTGATAGATGTACTATTCCGGCTATTAGATATTGAAAATATATTTTTCCAGTCGCTGTCACTTTTTTTCTGTGCTATTAAACAACTGGTGTTGTGATAACAAATTACTACATCTAATAAAATTATTTTGATAATTTTATTACGTATTCTAATAAAAAATTAAAATATTAAAATTGTTGTAATTTACCAATTACTTGAATATTTTATGTAGGTCTTATAATTAGATCGTGGATACTGGTGTTGCTTAGTGGTTGGGTTTCAATTAACCATACATCTCAGGAATAGTTGAACTTATACTGTACAAGAGTACACTTAATTTTCAGTCTTACATATCATTCTCATTCATTCTCTGAAATAATACCTTAAGGTGGTTTCGAAGGCTAAACAGAAAAAAAGTTGATCTTAATACTTATTGTACGAAAGTTGGGTGTAATATGATAATATTTTTATTTAATTTGCTTGTTTCTTGTGTAATTTTTTTTCAAATTTTAAGAAAATGGGCCCGTTTCATTTAATAGTTACAATAATATTAACACAAGGTAATTCAAAACTCTTTGCTTTGGCTCCAGAAAATAAATTAATAATAATATAATAATTATTATTATTACTATTATAATAATATTATTATTTCTTATTTATTATTATTACTGTTATAAATTTGGAAAATACGATTAATCTCCAAAAACCGTTTACGGAAATTCTTGTTAATAACCTTAACGTAAATGAACATTTCCCTATTCTTAAACAACTTTCAGGAAACAATACTGAAAAAAATATATATAATTTAAAAAAACAAAAATAAATTTAGATATAATAAATATTTCTAACTGACCTATAACCAACAGTACGTAATAAAAGTATGAAATAATCATTTTGACTACTACATTAAACTAGATTTAGAATAACTCGATTTTAAAATAGATTAGACACATTACTTCACCTAGATTTTCTAAATATGACAATGTATAAAAAATTCATAACAGTTTCAAAAACGTTAATAAAAGATACATTTTTGTATTTAATAATAATATTATTATTCACTATATTGAAGTTCAAAATACATATTACATCCCTTGCGTCATGTTACATAGGAAAAAGGATTCCAAGAAGATAATATCAGAACTACATGATTCAACTGAATGATTTCTAATATTTAACAGAAGTTTAGATATTTTTTGATCATTCGTTTGTATATTTAAGAATGAAGGTATCAATTTTACATTTAATTTTTGTATACTTATTATTTTATTTAAAAATACAGAACAAATAAATTAATTTTATTTAGCGAAATTTAAAAGAAAAACATACCAAAACATTTCCTCTTCCTGTTCCATACTCAGAATGTTGATGATATTTTATTTAGAAACTTTTGTGAATAATGAGTCCCAAACATTACAGAGAAGTCGTAAAATATAGAAAATTTCCCATTGTAAATCGGTCTCTTCGCATAAAAAGAAAAAAATTGATGAGACAAAAGTTAGTACAATATTTTCATAAAAGAAAATAACATCATAAATTTCCTTAATCGTTATAAAAGTCTATGGAAGTTGTTATTAAGACGCATCGGATGGCCAGGTGCCGGGTGGTTTTCTCCTGCCCTCGTCCCAAGTGGCTCGTGAAGTGTTCACAATGAAGGCTTATCAAGTCTTCTGTAAGTTGGAGCTGTCAACTTCTCTATGCAGAGGAAATTAACCTTACATCCGCTTCTCGTACCATCGTACATTTAGAACTTTCTGCTTGACAAACTGATATCATCGCAAATGGCTTGTCACTTATCTTTAAACCCTTCTTTACTCCTGAAACTCTTGTTGCTACGTTACAAGTCTATAAAGCTTTCACACTACCGGTTGTGAATTCTATTACAAGAAATACAAATCTTTTATCTTATCATCAATAACATGAAAATAAAATCCTTTTTTTCGCGGATCTCTAGCATATTTCACAATGTAAAAGATACAAAGAGAAAAGAGTTAACAAATTATCTCTATTACCAAAACTAGAAAATTTTTATTAATATTTGAAAGAAAAGTATTCTTTTGGTAAGGCAATTTAGTTTTTAAACTCAAAGGGAAAGATGCTTACATAGACTACTTGGGAAAGGCTACAGCTGTATCCTTACCTTCCCCGCAAGATCTGACCTACTGGCAATAACGGTAGTCATCCTTCATCCTTGGATCATTTTTATTCTTCGTTATATAAAGCTTCTCATGTTGGTTGTAGCTAGATTTCATCATCTGTAACCAGATATACAGGTGAAATTCATCGCCCTAAGCCAGAAAAAAAGGAATGGATCTAGTAATATAGTCAACAGAATTCCATATTAAACCTGCAATAATAGAATTTAAACTAAAAATTCAAAGTTTTAGTGCTTCTGAAATACGATAGCAAGTAAGATACTTATTTATTATTAATAAAATAAAATAAAGAGTGAAATCCACAGGCTTATTTCCCCCTCACACTATTTGCTATATCACCACCTAATGTATCATTTTGAATCATAAAACATAAATTCTTGCAACACATAACTAGAAACATGCAACTTAAACATTAACCATTGCAATAAAAATTAATGAAATTTCAAAGTTAAATTTTTAGGTCTTTTACAAGGTGTCTTCGCTCTTCAGCCTTTTACATGATTTGCTCTCCGTAGCCATCTAATCCGCGCTCCACTACCGGTGCTCCTTTTCTTTGTCTTTGATTAATCTTTCAATGTATCTTTCTACGAAGTCCCATTCATTACGTCCAACGAGCATGTGGGTATCTATGTTTTCTGGACTTATCCATCCAAGTCCTGAGACTTTCCTAAGCTTCCTCCACCTTTTGCAACAGAAGAAGGTGTGACATGGAGAATGTTCCTCTCCGCAATATATGAATGTCGGTGAGTCCCTGGTTCTAAATCTATGCAAATAATTCCCAAACCCTCCATGACCGTCAGTAACAGTGAGAAGTGAACCTCGCCATGCTTCTTACCAAGCCAAGTTTCCAGACAAGGGATAAGCCGCTTTGTCCATACTCCCTTATAAGTAACATCTCATTCGGCCTGCCATTCACTCATAAGTAACAGGTTAGCATCTGTCTTGGTCATACTCCATTGGATCCTGTTTAGCTGATCGTCCTCAGGTGCACGGGTGGAATGTCCGCCAGCACCTCAGCAAAGTCGGCTCTCGAAACAGTTTAAATGCAATTATTACTTTAATCGTAGTCCTCCGTTGTAGAGAGGCCATCCGAGTGATATTCATCTTTTTCTTGAATGCCTCAATCCAAACTGCTACGGCATAAAAGAGTACCGATATGTCGGCAGTCATTAACAGCTTTCTCTTTCTTGCTCTGGGTATCCAGGTCGTGCCCATTAATCTGCCAAGAGTATCGATCGTCTTTTACTGCTGTAGTTTCAGCTATATGCCTGTTGAGGAGTCTGGACCTCCCAACTCAATCCAAACCCCTAATTATTTCGCATGGTCAATCAGGGATACCTTCGTGTCCTCCAGATAAATGCTGTTACCACGGTTTTTCCACTTTCCTACAATTGCAATCATGTTAGTTATGCGGAGCCAGCCTCAACACTTAAGCCATTCACTACATAGTTTGATAGCATCTGTAGATGTTCGCTGCACCTCTTGTTCTGACTGCCCCGCGACCAGCAAGACCAGATAATCCGCATTGGCCACTATAGATGTGTCTTCAGGCACAGCCAAAGAAGGCTGTCATAAACCAGGTCCCAAAAGATGGGATCCAGTACCGACCTCTGAGGGACCCAGCAGCACATCTGGCAGCCTTCTAACTTGACCTAATCTCAGCAGTTAATCTGCTTCTGGCAGCCTTATATGCGTTCTGCTGCTTCACTCTGCGGTGAGGATCTGGCTCTAAGCCTTTGCAGCCGCCTCCTAGCCTGCTGGATGTCAGTTCGTAATGAAGAGATGCATCCATTTCACCAGTACACACTCCTGCGGTTAGATCCACGACCTCTACGCAATTTGTCTCATTCTGCAATCATAATTGCGGAAAACTCATCTGTGTCCCTAAACTGCACAGTCGAATCCTATCCGCCACAGAATATGCAAAAATCGTTGCCAGGGCATCGGCAGGCATCCATTTTTGACATGGTCTACCAGTAGGCTGTCGGTCACATAGAATTTCAAAGAATATGGCTCGATGGTCGGAGCTGAACTCCTCATCCAGGACACATCAGCCAGCCACACGTTCAATCAGCCTGTCCGGAACGCCGTAATGTCCACCACGGACCCTAATCCTCTTCCGGAAAAAGTTTGCATTTTCGGGTTGTTAATAACAACTAAATCAACCTAGCCTAGCATTGCAGTCAGTTTATATCCAAAACTGGTAGAGTTCATGCCAGCTAACTCCCTGCACTATGCGTTTAAATCACCAGTCAAAATAACTAGTTCGCCGTTCGTCTTAATTAGCGCTCTAGTACATTGGCAATTTCTTCAAATAAGTCCATAAAACAATTCGGCGAAATGTAACAGCTCAGAAGAGTATGTTCAGACAAGACCACTGCCACGTCTGCGGAGCTAGTTAACTCCGCAGACTACATCGGAGTTAGTGTACTTTCCCGAAACATTTATGATGACAGCATCTTCCCTACGGTTAACAAGACAATCGAATAGGCTCCATCCATCCGGCATTTCAACCTAGGGATGCCTGAATTTCAGCCACGCTGAAGCCAAAGAGAGAGAGAAAGAGATGGCGTTGTCTTAATGAACTTTTAATAAACACTGCAGTACCTCCATGTTCCCTAACATCTTTTTGAACTGTCTGAAATACAGGATAGCCTCGAAGCCATAAATAATACCAACCCCTGATGTGTATCTCGGAGATAGGAACGGCATCCAAGGTTTCAGTTAGGACCAAATACTTTATCTTCTCTTTACGATTAGTTGGGTCATTGATGGTTCACGTTATAAGTTTAAGAAAGCTAACCATCAGCAGATTTTCGCGACTACTTAGGTGAATGAGCCTATTAGGTTTCCTGTTTGTTGGACAAGAAATTCTATGATGAAGGAAAGCTTCACCAGTTTACCCCTTAGAATGCCCATAATTATGCCCAACTGGTACAGCATATGATTAGGGAAACTACTGGAATTGGTTACAAGATTCCTGGGTGTTCTTCGTCCTATTGTGGGGATATTTGCACTATTTTATGAACAACTTCAAATATTAATTTTTTCAAAGATATCTTTAATGTTTCTTATTTTTTTATTCATCGATTTGGATAACATTTCCTTTGTAAGGAAAACTATTTTAAAATAGAGATTTTATTTTTATTAGAAAGAAGACTATTACAATTATAAAACTTTTTTTAATTTTACTTTAAACTTTAGGCAGGTTGTAAAATACTCGTACAATATTTTCTGTAAAAAAAAAATCTTTTTTATTGTAAGTAAATTATCTCTGTAAGTGAAAATAAATAAAATAACTTAATTAAATTTCAGTGATAGGAGCAAAAATAATGAAACTTCAGTATCTCGATTATTACCAAAAATTGGCATATATTTCAAACTTCATAGGTAATTAAAAAATTAAAGTATGGTAAAGAGAATTAAGCATACGTATAAATTAAAAGACTTGCGGATATTTTGAGTAGGAAACGTTTTTTAATAGCTTGAATTATTTGGTCACTCAAAATTAAAAATGAGAAAGAGATGAGTAATAAAGGAGAAGATAAGACATTATAAGTACAAAAAAGAAAAACTAGATATTTACGTGCTTTATGGAGCAAAGACGTTTGTTGCGTAGAACGGCAGAAGGGTTTAGTAGAACGAAAATGAAACGGAAAATGAGTGTGATAAACTAATAGACGGCTAGAAGGAAGAGGATTGTAATAACAGCTGTTGTGATAGAGACATAATGTACTGCAAGTAAAAATAGTAAATTAATATTGTATTCACTAACAGAAAACTACAAAATTATAAATCAAACAAAGTATAACAAATACTGTAACAAATGTTAATTTGATACGTGTATATATTATGTTAATAAGTAAACATTTTGAATTTATTTTGACAACAAATTAAATTATGTAGCGATTATTTAAACCATTTAGATAAAAAAAATTTAAAAAAATTAAAATGATGATGATTATAAGGGTAAAGGTTTATTTAGACAAGGTTTTTGTTGTTTCAAACATAATGGAATTAAATGAAAATATTTTGCTCTATACGTTAAAAAAAGATTAAAAACAGGTAGTCAAATACAAAACTGTGCTCTACAATCTTGACAAAGACTTTATTACAATAATTTATATATACATACATATGTGTATGTGTGTGTGTGTGCGCGCGCGCGCGGGCGCGTGTGTTTTAAAATAATTTTTTTACAAACTTTCGATGAAATCCATTGAGTTTCATATTTTTTAACTGAAATACTCTCATTTAATTATCTTGTAATTTTTCTTATCTATTTCTTTTTCTTTTTTTTTTTTTCATTCAAAGGCTTGATACAAGAACAAGCAACGTAATATTTCCATGTGGTAGTGGAATTATTCAAGATTAAAATTTTTGTTAGAATTTTCACTGTTCTGTGATCTAAAAAGGCGCATAAATAAATATAACTTAACTTACTGAAAAAGTATATTCCAGTTCTAATATTATTATAAATATCATTAGAATTACAAATAGTACTTTGTAATTTGAATAAAATATTGAAGTGAAACGAATTTTTTATTGTTAGTACCACAAAATGTAATTACTAGTTAAATATTTGATTAGTTAAAACCAGTGGAAGCGTAATTTACTTCATTAAGACTGCACAAGTAATGGAGGATGTTTTCTTTCTAAATTGAATTTAGTAATTCAATTACATGTGAACATGAGACACGCATGAACAAAAGTATTTTTATTCTATTTGGACTGAAAATTGGATCGCAATCAACGCAGAACTTATCATTTATTCAAGAAATAATAGTAGGAGGGCTAATGTAGCACGCCATTCTTAAATGTCACAGAACTACATAATATCAGTAAGACAGATTAATACTTATGTTATCTACGTCTGAGAAAGGTTGACTGAATGATATTTCAAAAAAGTTTTAATAATTCATTTAACTAGACGCTATCAATGAGTATAACTTTAGCTGTATAAAGTTTAACATTTGAGTGAGTTTTGGTTTATGATTAAAAAGAAATGTAAATATAGATATGTATTTCCTAAACAATTATTGGTCTTACAAAGTAAATAACTTAAGAATGGAATGTAAAATTAAAACTAAAATTTGTTACTGGTAAAATTTTATTTTTGTATCATTCTCGAAAGTAAAAGGCTTATTTAACATTACCCAGAACAGAGCTTCCCAGAAAAGCAAAACAGTTAGCGTATATATCTTACCATGACGATGAAGATGACCATTTAAGGGTTGTTTGGAACAGTTTACTCGTATATTAAACGCTGTCTGTTTCTTGATAAGCCTGTCATCTTTCCGTTATCACACTGTTATTTGAAAATTACTTAAAATCACATGCTGCCCTGGCAATCCTGGGTTGTTACAAGCTAAATACATAGTACACAAATATATATAATATATTTAGTTACCGACAAAGATTTTTATAATATTATTGATAAAATTAGTGAGTCAGTTGGTATTAATCTGAATGTAAAAACTGATGTAAAAGAATTCTCTTTATTAATTTTTTTTTATTTTGCACTAAGAGACAAAAACAGATAATGTAAAGTAACAAATTAATACATTTCAATTAATTTAATTAATATTTTGCAAAATAATCTAACTCGAAAGAATTGTTTGCCCTCAATGTTTACGTTCATCATTAATCCTCCCATTATCAGAAATATTAGAAAGCAGAAATAAAGTATTATACCTAGAAAATTCTTTTGGGTAAACAAACAAACTTTTTATTAATTTCTAACAGTTGCTAAAAAATTAAAAAGGAGATACCTATCATATTAAAATTGCATTGTTTATTAGAATAAAGTAAAACTACTCCAGTAAAATAAAATAGTTAAACTAGTATACTTTTCAGACAGTACAATATTCTCATTTTATCTCTCGCTAAAAAAAACTTACAATAATATTTCACATGAATCAAATTAAACCAAATTATTGGTTTCTTAAGTATAATGAAATTTATTGATTAAATGTGAAAAAAAAGGTTAACTTTTTTTGTTAAAAAAATTTTATTTCATAATATTTCAGTAAAATAACCGTTAGATATTAATTAAAAACAAAAATACCAGAGATAATATCATTACATTGTAACAATAACTGAATTAATTAAAATACGATTTAGTTTAAATTTACTTAGTAAACCATTACTTCCATTTAGTAGATGAAATAAGTTTTAATTAAACAATTAATAAACAAATTATTAATTCGTAGTATAAATAAATAAAGAGCTTCGTAGATGAAACATTTTTCATTTAATTAAAAGAGAAAAGGATGTTAGGAAGAAAAATGATGAATTAAGAAAGCAAAAAAAAAAATGAGAAGTTGAATAAAGTGTTTAAGTTAACTGCGTTATGGTTATCGGCTTAAGAAAAAATGAATTGTAAGGGGGAACAAAAATATCTGTGGTTTTATACATTCTTCTCTGATTAAATACGACAGTCTAATCGAATATTGAACAGATTTGAATTTGCTGAGGTTAATGCTTCAGAGCATTTGCAATAATTTTTGTTGTCAAATACATTACCTACGATGAAATCATTTATACTTTTGTTTAGTGAAAAAAAAATTCTTTCCAATACCGTGAATTAAATTCACAATAGAATCTATTTAAGAGATCTTTTAAAATAAATTATTTAATTTATTGTACAGTATATTAATTCTATAATAAACTTTGCAAACATATCAAAATTATTAAAAATTAATTATTTTCCTAAATAAGGCAAAGAATATCAAATATCAGTAATTAAAATATTTAATTCTAATTTCTGATTATTATAGTTGAAACGCTTATTAATCTATACCGTAATTCTTTAAAATAAAAACTTTTTTTAATAAATTTTTTGTACAACTGAAAATAATTTTTTACGCGTTTTCAGGCAAAAAATTTATTAGTTTTCATAGAATTCCGAATTAAAATATTCCCCCAGTAATAAGGTTAAAATCGTACGAGTAATTATAATTCAGTTTTATTCAGGTTTTTATCAAAAGAATGACAGCCAATAAAAAACCTTCCGTACTGATTTATTTAATTTTTTATTGAATAAAAATTTTAATAAATTTAATTCACTGCTAAAATAAACTGGATTAATAAAAATAGTATTAATTTGGATTTTTATGTATACGTAAATTTCATAATTTTTTATACTTTATATAACGTAGTTAAAATCAAAAGTTTTGAAACAATTTTTCTATCCTAATAATGTCTTGTTCGGGGAAAAGTACAAATTCATTCATTTGTTTATTTAAATAAAACTTCACAAATCCAGTTTTTATTTCTAGTAAATGGTATTATTCCCTATAGCTGTGATCATAAAAATACATTTTTAGCCCAATAATCTCTGATTTATTAAATATAGGTCCGCAATTTATAAAAATAAAGTTAAAGAAATTTTATAACAAAACTTTCATGTTTGCCAGTTTTAAGATATTTTATTAATGATAATATTTCAAACAATACAAGAACAATGATGTTCGAAGGTGAAAAGCTCAGTAATTTTGATATCAACAGTTTTTTTAATCACTCTGGCGAGTGGGACTATCAGATTCCCGATTTTTTAAACTAGAAATTTAATATTAGATTTAGCATGTTTATTTTTCATTCATTATCAAAACGACTAAAATGGTTGAGCTCTACAGCGGCGGCATAAGATTAGAGACTACTACCAGAATGGCCATCTAAATTCCTATGTCCTCCTTCACTCAATGAGGGAAATTGGCACCATTTAAATCAAGAATTATGTCCTAATTCTTTAGAAACCCGTGAGGAAGAGTATTTTTCACACCATAATGCATCTTTTTCGTTTGATTTCTTTCCAAAATATCTTTGTATACCTTGCATCCTCTGTAGTTTGTAGGATGGTCTAAATAACATAGGACACAACGTGCCGAGTGCACATCATTCTAAGGACAACATAGAGTCCTATGGCCAACCGCGCATTATATACAACTATAAGGTCGCATACAATTCTTTTTTTGTGTCCATATTATTGGCAACGGATACTCTGAACTATTCGAGAAGACATCCTAGGCGTGTCGACGCTAACAAAACAGTTAGCAATGCACTTTAAGTTGAACACCTCCTTGTTCATAATCAGTGAGCATTAATTATGATCCGGATTTTATGCCCATGACTTTCAATCAAAATTTTCAGCATCACGCAAAATGCCCTTTCATTTTTATTTTTTTTTTGTAAATGTATGGCTTATAAAGTAATACTTTCCAGATATATCAATTATCATTTTTGCAAATATCAATATCCTTTGAAATTATTTATGTTTCTTACTAATAATCCGTGTATAATATTAGTACGTCAGTAATACTGTAAAGAACAATGGGCGGGAACGTAACACGTCTCTTCTGAATTATTTCGTCGATATTGTCGTCCATCGGAAGGTCTTCATAAGGATTAGAGAGTAACAAGTCATTAATAAAAGAAGAACGTAGCCCTTTCGACTTACGCAGTAACAGTACAATTTGCTGTGGCAGAGTAGCCGTTTGTGAATCCGTGGTATTGCTATAAGTCTCACTCCTGGATATATCACTTAGATTGTTGACAGTATTATCATTAATCAACTTACGGAGCAACGTTTCTCTTAGATTTCTGCTCGACGTGTTAAAGACCTATTAATTAATTGCGACCTATTAATTTGTACACAGTTTCTAATAGGAGACGTTTCACTGTTGTTATCAGGATCAGATGACAGCTGATCCATAATTAAGTATCCCACCATAGGCTGAGTATAGGTTAACTTTGGATAAATGATTGAAAACAATAACAGTCTTAAAAATGATTTTTTTTATAGTAGTAGGTGTGAAGATATAATTTAGGGCAAAGTTGTTTTGCTCCTCAAGGATATAGTTTAATGTCAAGAAAAAGGTTATTAAGTTTAGGAGGATATGAAGGAGGCGCGAGCATGTTGTTTGGTGTTACTGGCTTAGATTTTTGTTAGGGATTGTTTTATAAGCAAACGGTTAAATGAATTCGGGCAAACTTGGCCCGAATTCAAGAGCCCTGAAGGCGGAGAGGGCTCGTAGGTATCAAAGCTCGTAGGTAATAAAATTTTAACTAATTTTTGATCTCACAAAAGGTTTCCTTTACGTATTGTTTTCATCATGCTGTAATTATAAATACTTACCAGCACTTTTTTACGTGTTCATTTTCTTAGTTTTTTCGTGTATATTTTACATTTTTGTATACCCTTATATGTAAATTTGTATTATATTTTTGTTATATAATTTATATATATATATATTTATATATAAATATGAACAGTCGAAAAGCTACTTCTCCACCTCTGAGATCAGCAGTATTTAGAAGATTTTTCTTCGATATTTTGAAGATACAGGTTGTAACAAAATTTAATTGCACGTGTTAACAGAGAAGTGATTGGTGATTTTTATCGTTGTTATAGAGTAATTAAGTTTCATATTCATCTCCAAAGATGACAGGTGATCAAATACAAAGTAAATACAGAGTTAATTATCAAATCAGAGTTAATTATCAGGGTCTCTATTTGCTTATACAGACACTGTATAAGCAAATACAGAACGTTTAATTTAAGTAATTCAGATATTTTTTCAAGATTTTCGTAAAACCTACAGATATCATTTGAACGCAACGTTTAAAATATTGCTTACGTTATTGGGAAGAATAATTTTCAATAAAATGGAATGAATAATTTTATTTTTTCTCATAATTTATTAAAAGTTTGTGAGTTACTTTGTAAATATCTATTATCTACTTCTGGAAAATATTTCATAACCGTTTAGAAAATTTTATTTACACTATTCCGTTTCAAATAAATTTATATGTAATGGTATTATTTTAAGACTGAAATTATATATTCTCTCCAAAAGTCAAGTGAAAATAAAGTAAAAATTCTTATTTGCTAGAGCCTGACACGTATCTCTGCCATAATTTTTTTTTTTATTTAAGTGAATCAATAAAAAGGAATACAAAAGTGTAAGGTGATTCAGATTAATTGTAAAATTATTTAATGTACATGACTTTCAATGTAGTTTATTGAATTTGGTATACAAAACTTTTTCTACTAAAGCAGTAAATTATAGTAACTTGGTTAAATGTTAATAGATTTCTTATAAAATTAAATCATAAAATGAGTAATAAAAAATATATTTCCGAATATTTCTAAATTCCATTGAAGTTCTTTCAAATATGAGAATTAACGTCTTGTTCTCTTAGAGGTTCAATATTTGCAAGTCTTGAAGTGCATACGGGCCCAGCTTCAATGTCTTTACTCTTCTCTTGCGCATACAATTTTCAATAGCAAGACTGGGAAAACTTTAAAGCAAAACTTTCTATATTGATTCTAAGACATAAACGCCAAGTGTTTTATCCTCTGAGAATTAAGTTTTTACAAATAAAAATAGTAATTTTATATCAAATATTGAAGTTGAGTATATCAACTGTTATTTCTTATTTAAATTTATTATTAATTTTAAACATAATTAAAATAAATTTATTAGTTACAATTTTGTTTTATAAATACAGGCTCTCTCTTTATCTGTTTAGCCTCCGGATCTACCGTAAGGTATTACTTCAGAGGATGAATGAGAATGATGTGTATGAAT